>CABFOS010079979.1:5491-16189 GCA_900660315.1 Diretmoides pauciradiatus | reverse complement strand
TAATCTGATATTGAGGAGGCTAGGTGTGACAGAAAAGGTCACATATGGTACAGTGGTGGATGGTTTTACGGTTGGAGAGACACATGCACGTGAGGATCTCTGATCCTGCTTAAGACTGCTAACGTATAGCATCCACCACCTGCCATTCCCCAGTCAGTCAGTAAATCCCCCCGACCCTCACATCCTAATAACACACAATCATATTTAAAGCTAATGTGAATCCAGAGAGTACACAACCAATTTACCTACACCCCCCAGCCAAGTCATTAGATATCATCTGGACCTAATACTGACCCCATTGCGTTCAGATTTCTCCTTCTGCCCCCTTGCCAGTTTCATCCCAAATCCCTCTGACTTCTTAGTGTGTCATTCCAGAGATGTGAGGGATGTAAGAGGAGCTGGCTAGAGTGTCTCAGTGGTACAAGTCCACCCCCCACCCCGCTTGCTGTTAGAAGTAGGTCGGCCTAGACGTCGGGGGATACAAGAGAGTTCTCAAGTACTGCTGCAAGTACCCCAGGCTGTACTCATCATATATGATGGCTCGTACAGTAACGCCGGGGTCCACTACTACACAGGAGCACGGCTCTGCTAGTTGAGACTAGGGTTTATTCGAATGACAATAACTCTGTATTTTCTTAGATTGGCCTTGGGAATTGTGATTAGTGATTAGACACCTAGGGAGTGGATGGATGTAGCATTTATAGCATCATTCAAATGAACTCACCAATTTTTATGGTAACCGGGCTTTGAGCATTGGAGCGAGATACCTTGGGAACCATATCATACTCTTCTCCTCCTCCTAGTCAACAATGAAGGACAAGATAACTCTTTTTATCTAATGCTTTCATAACAAGTACGATGCTGTCTGCAGTAACTAATGATATGTGGTGTAGTGTTCTGGTAAAATAACACCTCCTTGACACTGTGGTAAATGTAAGTCCTGCTGCCTCTGTATCTGTTATAGTGACGGTCACTGTGCATACACACATACAAACACATACAAATACTCAGTCAACTCTGAGGAAAACCATATATGGTGCTGTGTGTCTACCTCTAGATAAAGGATCCCATTCAACTGACCTGACACTTATCCGGGTTTACCATCTCTAAACAAAGTATTTCGATTTTTTTTTTAAAACAGTTTGCAGTGCATTAGAAACAAAACACATACGCGCTAAATTGTCTATAGGTTCGGTGAGGTTTGGGCTGTCCAGCTGTTTGAGCCGTCCTAGGCCCTGCATTATTAATCAGCATTAAGATGAGTTAACAGGCTATCAGACCTAATGAGAGTTTTGCAGAATGCCTATGTTGCTCTTCCCTCCAAAAGCAGCTCCATGGGTTTCAATGATTTCAATCAGAGCAGGCTGTCAGCGGCGAGAGCATCATAAAATCTCAATTCCTGGTTTGTGTGTGTGTTTTTGTTCAGGAGAGTCTGGAGTATATCTTCTTGATCGTCTTCACCTTAGAGTGCTTTCTGAAGATAGTGGCGTATGGGCTCGTATTCCATGAGGGCGCCTATTTACGGAACTGTTGGAACATACTGGACTTTGTCATCGTCTTCATGGGGTAAGATGAGCTCTGACCTACAGATGGAAATCTCTACGACCAAAGGCCTTTGGACACAGCCTCCCTTGACCAAATCTGTCATTTTATACATAGCAGCAACTTCAACAACAAAATGAAAATGTAATGGTAAAGGTGTATTGATTTGCTGCTCATGTATAGGATACCCATTTTGTAACAGATTTATGAAAAAAAAAGTGTACAGTTTAATGTAGTGATGTTTACAGTTTTGTAGAGGTAATGACTTACAGCTGTATCATCTTTGCCCAAAGCCTGTTCACCTTTGCCTTGGATACCATCAATATGATAGCGGGTGTGCCGATGGAGAAGGGTGGAGGGTTTGACATGAAAGCCCTGAGAGCCTTCAGAGTGCTGCGTCCCCTACGCCTGGTCTCTGGAGTCCCCAGTAAGGGCCTGTTCCTCACTACATACGTACTGCAGACAAGACCAAAACAGCTTTCTCTGTTCATATAATTTTCTCTATAAGAACAAGTGTTACCGAGGAGTTTTGCACTAGTGCCATCATTTGCTTTTGCTCTTCCCCTCGAGGTCTGCAGGTGGTGATGAACTCCATCCTCAAAGCCATGCTGCCTCTGCTGCACATTGCCCTACTGGTCTTCTTACTGGTCACCATCTATGCCATCGTGGGTCTGGAGCTCTTCAAGTGCAAGATGCATAAGACCTGCTACTACACTGGAACAAGTATGTAAACAAGGGCACAGATAGAGACAGTTGCACTTGAGCCTTTACATTACAGTCACTTTGCAGATGCTTTTATCCAAAGCGACTTACCAAAGTGATAGTTGACACTATGTGGGGATTGAACCCGTGACCCTGAAACTGAGACGTCATGCTCTACCGACTGAGCTGCCTGGGCCATATGTTGTCATCCTCCCCTCTCTGCCCCCCAGACATCTATGCCACAGCAGAGGGTGAGCTGCCTGCCCCCTGTGCCCAGGCTGGCAATGGGCGCCGCTGCACCATTAACGGATCCGAGTGTCGGCCGGGATGGGAAGGGCCCAACAATGGCATCACCCACTTTGATAACTTTGGCTTTGCCATGCTTACTGTCTACCAGTCTATCACCATGGAGGGATGGACTACAGTGCTATACTGGGTCAGTGAGGGCTTAAACATGATCTCAGCTGTGTTTCCAGATTCAATGTTAGGACAAATAGCAAATTACAGTTCTGTTTTTGGGTTCTCTCTATTTTAACCACCTAATTACATACTATTTAATTTAATTTGACCAAAGAGATTTACATTTTTGGTTACCTACCTGGATGACAGCTTGAAGCTGACAATACTGACCCAGTGTTGTCTTTCAGGTCAATGATGCCATAGGGAATGAATGGCCCTGGCTCTACTTCGTTACCCTGATTCTTGTGGGCTCCTTCTTTGTGCTCAATTTGGTTCTGGGTGTGCTCAGTGGGTAGGACAACTCTTTAGTTACCCAAATTTCTACACTCTGTATCTTACGTCCTTTCTTAAGCAGTAATATATGCTATACTTTCCTCTGGCTCATCACTCAGAGAGTTTACCAAAGAGCGAGAGAAGGCCAAGTCACGTGGAGAGTTCCAGAAGTTGCGAGAGCGTCAGCAGTTGGATGAGGACCTCCATGGCTACATGGAGTGGATCACTCATGCTGAGGTCCTGGACGCTGACCAAGAGGGCAAAGGTAAACCACCTCAACACCCATCCCATGTAGAGATACTGCTGACAGAAAGTCTAGAATTTCACAGGTATTTAGGAATTTCAATCTTTGCTCTTTTGTTGTCAGGCCTCCTGCCTTTGACCGGTGGAGATTCTGAAACAGACAGCCTGTATGGCCTGGAAGGCAAGAGTCGAATTGTTTACTACTAGTGAGTCTGCTGCTTTAGGCATGCACTTAGTATTCAACATCATTGTGTAAATGTAGACATCCAATATCCACTGTGATGTTTTGTGTTTAGTCGTCTAGCTCGTCGCTGGAACCGTTTCCTCAGGATGAAGTGCCTGGTGTATGTGAAAACTAAGGCGTTTTACTGGGCAGTGATGTTACTCGTCTTCCTCAACACCCTGACCATAGCTACAGAGCACCACCACCAGCCTGACTCACTCACTGCCCTACAAGGTTGGTCAGATATGTCAACTGATGCTAGCTATTTGTTTACATTGTAAACCACTTTTCCTGCATAGGTACACTGTACATCTAAACTACATATCTGTGACTGATTTGTGATAGATTTTGTCCCTCCCTGCTCCATCATTCCTCTTCTACATGTCTCTCTCCTATCTCTTCTCAACAGATGTTGCCAGCAGGGTGCTGCTGACGCTGTTTGTCGTAGAGATGTTTGTGAAGATGTATGCTCTGGGACCCAGAGGCTATTTCATGTCCCTGTTTAACCGTTTTGACTTCTTTGTGGTGCTGTGTGGCATCCTGGAGATGATCTTGTTGTCTGTGGACGCCATGACACCCCTGGGCTTCTCTGTACTCAGGTGTATCAGGCTGCTAAGGTTCCTCAAGGTCACAAAGTAAGCCCCTGTCCATTTGTTTCTGTAGTTTTTATATCTGCTGCGATAAAATTGTTGTGCAAGTTGAATGGATTGAGCAACAAAACAATTGCTACTCAACAAAATAATTGATGTTGCATTTGATGTAACAGTTCCAGTTTAATTTGACTGAGAATGTGTTGACTCTCTTCTCTCCTGCCTCCCAGGTACTGGACCTCTCTGAGTAATCTGGTGGCCTCTCTCCTCAACTCTGTCCGCTCCATCGCCTCCCTGCTCCTCCTTCTCTTCCTCTTCATCGTCATCTTCTCCCTCCTGGGAATGCAGGTGTTCGGGGGGAAATACAACTTCCCCGACCACAGACCCAGGCGCAGTAACTTTGACAACTTCCCCCAGGCCCTCATCAGTGTGTTCCAGGTGAGCATCTAGGCACTCCTCTTTCATAGAGACCCTCTTTGAATTAGATTCCCTTCAACTGGAACTACAACCATAGCTGCTGTGATTGCTTGCAACCTTGCTTAGCTTATGTTGTGATGTACTGTAGAGATGCAGCTGTTTTAATTGCATCTGATCCATCCATTCATAATTTACGAGTGATTCATTGTCTCACTTTTGTCTGCCTCTCAGGTCCTAACAGGAGAGGATTGGAACACCATCATGTACAATGGCATTTTGGCCTATGGAGGCCCAGCCTTGCCTGGCATCCTGGTCAGCATCTACTTTATCATCCTCTTTGTGTGTGGAAACTGTATCCTTCACATGTACTCACAATGACACCCGAGTCCAATAGGATTGGGTATGTAGGTATATTCATGCGCATGAATATACCTAAAAACTTAAACTTAAGGCTTGTGTCAGCACCGAGGTTTTGCTCCATTTTGTTGTTGTTTTCCTGAGCTCAACACAACCAGATATCCTTCTCAATGTGTTCTTGGCCATCGCAGTTGACAACCTAGCAGAGGCTGAGAGCCTGACTTCAGCTCAGAAGGAAAAGGCTGAGGACAAGATCAGGAGGAAGCTACTAAGGTGAATGATTTTCTGGACGAACATGTAAATAAACAATTAGAAAAGAGTCTGTCCTCCATAAACAAAAGTCTCGTCTATGGCCATTGCTTTTTTTGCCCTTCAGATCTAAGATGCCTGACAAGTCTGATGAGGAGAGGGAGAGGTTAGCTAAGAAACTGGCCGAGCAGCGGGCCAAGATCGAGGGCATGCCCACCACAGCCAAGGTTAGTGTTGTTGATATAATTTCACATGTTGACACTGATACACTATACAGATCATAAGCCAGTGTAATGCTCCACCCATTGCTTACACAGAACTTTCTTGCTGATTTTCAGCTTAAAATCGACGAGTTTGAGTCAAATGTCAATGAAGTGAAAGATCCATTCCCACCTGCAGACTTTCCAGGTAATACGTCTGGCTGACTAGGAAATACAAGTCAAACTTCTACTTTTCTTGCATCTCTAACTCCTCTCACCTTTTACATTTCTTCTTTGAATTCCTCAATGATGTAGTTGTGGCAGGAGGAGGTTGTTGGTGTTAGAATTCCTTCCACTGGCTGTTTAGCGCTGCTTCTCTCTTGGCTATGTGACAGCATAAGTATGGTAGCCCCTCATTATTATTAGACTTAGCTGATTCCCCAGAGCATTTATAGTCAGAGTCTAAAGTTAGGCTATTTTCACATACACTAACCACTACCATATAAAGGCTACTGCATGAATCATCATTGGCATTCAGGTGATTTCCCTTTCAACACAGTGTTTTATATTTGGCTCGGTCTGGCCTCTCTCTTTTTTAACTAGTGTCTGTGATCCCGCAACAGGATTTCCACCAATAAGTCACTGTGTCAGAGCTATAGTTTGAGTTGTCTGCCAATCTCCACTTCCCTCTGCGCTGTAGGTGATGACGAGGAGGAAGAGCCAGATATCCCCATTAGCCCTCGGCCTCGACCAATGGCTGACCTGCAGCTGAAGGAGGAAGCGGTTCCCTTGCCTGAAGCCAGCTCCTTCTTCATCTTCGGCCCTCAGAACAAGTAGGAGCCAGACAGTCCTCCTGGACCATAATAATAAAGCACTTTTCCAAACAAAAAGTTACAAAGTGCTGTACAATAGTGAGATCAGTTAACACATCCCAAACAAAAACAATTTAAAAAGTACTCTGTCCGTAAAAGTGCAGACAATGCACTTTTACTTTTATTCAGACTGTTCTGATGCTTTTTTGTTGAGTCTCTGAGTCCCGAAGGTCAAAGGGGTTAAAAATCTAAATTGAGTTGAGACCTCACACTGTGGTGTTTGTGTGTTTGTGTGTGTGTACACGTGTGGGTGTGGATTAGGATCCGCAAGCTGTGCTACAAGATCATCAACGCCTCGTCCTTTACAAACTTAATCCTCCTATTCATCCTGCTGTCATCCATCTCCCTGGCCGCTGAGGACCCCATTGATCCCAAGTCCTACAGGAACAAGGTGACCACCAGCACTAAGACTAGATGTACTTTCAATGTGACTGAAGGGGAAATATGGTAGCAACCCTATATCATCTGTGCCTTTCTCCAGATCTTGGCCTATGCTGACATCGTCTTCACAACTGTGTTCACCATTGAGATTGTACTGAAGGTAAAGTCAACAGCATCTAAGCTGCCGATAGCTGATATTTTGTTCTGATGTTCTGTTAAGTTAAATTTGACCATTTTATTGCCAAAAGATTGCATGAAATTAAATGTATTTAGTGTTTCCTCCAGGATTTAACAAAACGTTATATCCTCACATCCTCATATCCTCACCTCCGTCATATCAGCAACATTGACAGGCAGATATCTGATTTGTATTGATATAAAAATACAAGTTATAATAATAAAAAGGATGAAAGAATACCCTCAGTTTTAACCAAATAGTTTTAGAACTGTATGATTATAGACTTAAGCTCAACATTGTAATACCTGCACTAATACAATATATTATAGTTAGAAGATGAAAGGATCACTGTGGAACTAACTAATTCACAATGATGATAGCCCACTACATGGAAAATACTCAGTATCTGGAAAACTGTGGATGGTATAAATTCATAAATTTCAAGACAACACGTGCATTTTTCTTTTGTTTAAAATGAAGTTTGGTTTTCTCTGGATACAACTCTAATACTTCTAATACATCTGACTTACAGATGACAGTGTACGGAGCATTCATGCACACCGGCTCCTTCTGTCGTAACTCCTTCAACATCCTGGATCTGATTGTGGTCACAGTCTCTTTGCTCTCTATGGGAATGGAGTGAGTTGAAGTTTGGAGATAGATTCATTTCAATGCTTTTACCACACATTAAATATATGCATGACCTGACTGTTACGTTTTACTTCCAAATGACAGTATTCCCAGATGTGCATATTGAGTCTGTTTGTTATGTGTTGTATGCAGGTCCAGTGCCATCTCTGTTGTGAAGATTCTCAGGGTGTTGAGGGTGCTGAGGCCTCTAAGGGCCATCAACAGAGCCAAGGGGTTAAAGGTAAAACACAAACATTCCTCTACTTTCACAAATCTGCATTTTGAATCTGTCTTGATAGACACATCCTGAGTATCCACTGGTTCTAACTATGTATTACCTGCATATTGTTTATTTCTGTATTGATAGCATGTGGTCCAGTGCGTGTTTGTGGCCATCAAAACCATTGGCAACATCGTCTTGGTTACCATGCTGCTGAATTTCGTGTTTGCCTGTATAGGAGTCCAACTCTTCAAGGTGAGTTTTTTTTAAGCTGTTCTAGACAACACAATATAAAGGTCATGTTTCCAAATTAATCTAATTACAGAGGCCTTGTGTTTGTGTAAATGCATCCTTTCATTCCCAGGGTAAATTCTACAGTTGCACAGACCCGTCCAAAATGACAGCGATGGAATGCCAGTAAGACAAACATCTTCTCACATTGCACTATTTCATCCATCAGAACAAAGCCTGAATGCAAGTACCATTTTAGACTGACCAACGCCTCTGTCTTCTCTCAGGGGAGTCTTCGTGAAGCACATGGAGAATTCCCTCCAAGACACAGTGCTGGCCAACAGAGAATGGATCAACAGTGACTTTAACTTTGACAATGTGCTCAACGGCATGCTGGCTCTCTTCACTGTTTCCACATTTGAGGGCTGGCCGCAGTGAGTACAGAACAACTCTTGATTTAATCAAATGCATCTTGGATTGCATCAATTTAATTGAGTTGCAAAACTTTTCTTTTATTATGTTGATTTTGGACTGCAAGTAATCTCATTGTCTGGTGCCAGCAATTGCAAAGGGCCAAAATATATCTTTATTTAAACGACTGAATTATAAATTGAATCTATACGAATTAGCCTTATTATATTTAGTTTAGTTTATTAGGATCCCCATTAGCCATTACACACTGCAACAGCTACTCTTCCAGTCCATTTTACCATCTTCCTGGGGTCCACGCATATAACAAAACATATACACAACACATACAACAAAAATCAAGTTAAAATACTATACAAAAAAACATACAAATATACATACAAGATTCAAAATAAAATGACTATACAAAGTACAACAAAAATCAATATAACTCTACAATAACAAAGAAAATCTCTGATCTCTTCTTCTACCAATCTCACCTCATCCCTCCCTCCCCCCTCCCCCACGCCTCTTCCCAGGCTGTTGTACAGAGCCATAGATTCAGACAAAGAAGACATGGGCCCGGTCTTCAACAACCGTGTGGACATCTCCATCTTCTTCATCATCTACATCATCCTCATCGCCTTCTTCATGATGAACATCTTTGTGGGCTTCGTCATTGTCACTTTCCAGGAGCAGGGCGAGCAGGAGTACAAGGACTGTGAGCTGGACAAGAACCAGGTACACTTACGGAGAACTGTAACTCACCGTCCTGACACCTTGAGCGGTGACACTTTGAGTTGAAACCCAAGAAGGATTTGGAATGCATGAAAAGATGTGTTATATATATGTCTGGTTATATAGTTTCTATATGATGACATTGAGATATATTTCTTTTCTTTTATCTTACCTTGTTTTCTGAAAAAACAACAACTAAAAAACGTCCTCCCCTCTCCCCTCTGCCCTCCAGCGTCAGTGTGTGCAGTATGCCCTGAAGGCTCGTCCTCTGAGGTGCTATATCCCTAAGAACCCCTACCAGTACAGGGTCTGGTACATAGTCACCTCCTGCTACTTTGAGTACCTCATGTTCTTCCTAATTATGCTCAACACCTTGTGTCTGGGGATGCAGGTACTGTACATACATCAAGGTCACGTTGTAACTAAAAAGCACTGGGTGTGTCCTGGGGTTTGACTAATATGGGTTGTGAAGGCTGATGCTGATATTTTGTACTGAAATTGCCAATAGCAACTTCAGTAGCAATATTCAGCATCTTTAAATGTAACTGTTTTCATGCCAAAAAGGACACGGGTTCAGTGTTTCCCCGAGAAATGTCTTCTCATGGTGCAAAAGCCTTTGAAAGAGCATTTAGACCACGAGACACTAAAACTCTGACTGGCCGATACCAGATATTTCACAAAAGGCCAATATCGGCCCGATATCTCAGAAACCCGATATGCTGGTCGAACCCTATTATTTCCACCTAAAGATGTAATAATGCATGATCATTAAAAACTGCACTATGTATATCAAATGAAGATTGACGACATGAGGAATATTTGCCTGAAACATCATGTTTTCCCCTCTGAACAGCACTGTAACCAGTCAGACCATGTCACCAAGCTGTCAGACACTCTGAACCTGATCTTCACTGTGCTCTTTACTGTGGAGATGATCCTCAAACTCCTGGCTTTCAAAGCTAAGGTAAGGACCCTAGCATCTGTTGTTCAAACGGCATCCTCCCGACCCAGCGTAGTCCCGCTGTCTCAGAACTGTTGTCCCCGTCTGTGCAGGGCTACTTCGGAGACCCGTGGAACGTGTTTGACTTCCTCATTGTCATCGGCAGTGTCGTTGACGTCATCCTGAGTGAGGTCGATGTGAGTACAGATGATAAAAAGCTCCACAGAGATCAGGTTTCAAAATGCAGGTATTTAAAAAGTCCCTTGTGTGTCTTCGTGGGACGACCCCCAGTCAATACTGTGACTGTACTTGAAATGACTGAATGTACCATGTTTATTCAATGCTCTGACCCAGAGACATATAATCGTGGCCCAACAGCTGACTGGGGCTAGCAGAACTAGCATGGTCAGTACCGTTGTGGGCCAACCCAACCTCCGCCCACCATCAATGCCTTGTGCAACCTCAAGAGCACTGCCGCCATGACTCACTGACTAGAGTGTTGCATCACACCAAAACATCAAACTCTCCATTATTCCCACAATTCTCCATTACAACATTATTCAGTAATGTTCTTTATGTGTATGTGTATGTATGTGTATGTCTTGTCCGGGCACTTTAAAGAAGCACAATATCAATCATTTTAAATGTCTTGAGTGCTTTTCTTTTCTCAAAAACGTTTGGTATTTCCACACACAGTCAATGTTTTCTCTTGTGAATTTCTCCACTGTTGCGCTGCATTCTTCTCATCTTCCTCCTGCACAAACACACAAGCTCACGTGGCATTTCTCCATTCGGTACCCATCTCTCTCTCTCTCTCTCTCTCTCTCTCTCTCTCTCTCTCTCTC
>CABFOS010079968.1:4857-24387 GCA_900660315.1 Diretmoides pauciradiatus | reverse complement strand
AAGCAGCCCGAGAGGCCGAGCATGGAGCAACCGATTACACTATGACAAAAACCAATAGGAAAGAGAGAGCGGCGATGTTCACGCCCACCGAGCAGTGTCTAATCCTCCAAACATATGAAGAATTCAAACACATATACTGCAAAAATTAACCATCTAAATATAAGAAATAAATACTTGATTTGAGAAGATACAGACTAGAAACAATTGAATACTACTACTACTGATACTACTACTGCTACTGCCAGTGCAGTAAGATAATTCCACTTGGTAAGAGTTCTTGAAATAAGAAAGAATATCTAGGCTGTAGAAAAGTGAGAAATCTCTTGAAATAAGTTGTAAAACCTGGCTGGAAAGTGAGGGTACACCCAGTGGAAGTAGGCTGCAGAGGGTTTGTAGCCACCTCAACATCCAGGCTACTTAGGGAGATGGGAGTGCGAGGGAAGGCCCACCGGCAGGCAGTCAAAGACCTCTCCAAGGCTGCTGAAAAGGGGAGTCAGTGGCTGTGGGTCAAGAGAAAGGACTTCACCTGGGCCTTCAAGTGAGTTCATGGCATCTAGGGAGTGAACCTGGGACGCTGGGATTCGCTGCTGAACCCTCTGGAGGTGTCGTGGGCCTATTAGCGAAACACAGAGGAAGGGGGGCGCCCACTTGATAACCCAGAGGATGCTATCACTCACTTGACCATCCCACAGAGTCTTATACTGTAGGTGTCTCAAGTATGCAATAAGGGATATCAACATCTAGTCCTACACAACAGATCTCATACAGTACATTAGGGTGGCCAGGTTAGCCAGTTTGTCAAAAAGGCTTTTATTGTGAAAGGACCATTGACACCGGAAGTTGTTTGGTGCAGCTAGAGCTTGTTGTCACGTGATACTCCGGAAACTACAGGCACATCCCCAATAAACTAACGGTAGTTATTTAATTTCCGACGTTTATGAAAAAAAAAACATATATAGTCTACCTATATTAAAAACATATATAGTCTACCTATATTAAAAACATATATAGTCTACCTATATTGATTATGCGTAACGCTCAGCATTGAGAGGTTACGCTAGTTTAATTAGCTTAACTTAGCAGTAACGTGACCTTTATAATGTGGTCACTACCTTTTAGTGAGTGCTGAGTAAATTCAGTAGACTATCATGTATTCCTTGTATCGATTCGTGGTATTAAATCGAGTTTACCTATTAAAAGCCCGAACAGTTCCAGTGCGGTGCATCGGGTTTGCTCGTAATGCTCCTCAACAGAGGAAGGGACCAGAGTTACTGAGCTTCAGGCGTGTTGGAAACCCAGCGACTGTCAACACAACATTGAATAGTATGACCAATAAAGCAGCCAAGCGCAGTCTGTCTAGCTCACCATGTCTGGCAAGTGCAGCTTCAACTACAGATGGGATATCTCGAGTGAAAAGGGTATCTATCGAGGGCAACATTGGTAAGATCAGTGTATCTGCAATATATACACCTCAAAGTCACTGCAACCATATGCACTTGTTGGTGAAATCTGTCAGTGCGTATTTGTTATTGGCGAGTGACCACTCCCAATGTGTTATGTCCTTTCAAACAGCTGTTGGGAAGTCGACCTTCGCAAGACTCTTGCAGTCAGCTAGTCAGGACTGGGAGGTGGTCCCTGAACCTGTCAGCAAGTGGCAGACCATTGACAGTGGGACTTGTAAGGTGTGCACACTCCCAGGCCACTACATCTTTATTTTACTAACAAATGAAAAGAAGACAAGCTATGTTAGCCTATGTTAACCCTTCTGTATTTCCAGACAGACGCGTCCCCCGTGCAGACAGTCAGTAACTTGCTCCAGATGATGTACCAGGACCCTCAGCGCTGGTCTTATACATTCCAGACCTATTCCTGCATGAGCCGCCTGCGAACACAGCTGCAGCCTCCTCCAGCTCGTCTGCTCCGCTCAGAGGGAACACCTGTCCAGGTCTTTGAGCGCTCGGTCTACAGTGACAGGTGAGCAAGTCAAGATAGGAAAGTGAAATCAACTGGGGGCGAATATGGGTGGCAGGGTGGGTAGAGAGACTCCAATTCCGGGTCCGTGAACTAGCGGACCCCGAGTCAAGAATCAGCTGATGTTAAGTGCTGAAGTGTCCTTGAGCATGACACATTCCAGCTCCAGGTAGGGAGCTGTTCTGTAGCTGACCCTGACACTTGTTTACAACTACTTAGCCTACTGTATATTAATATATGTTGACATGGCATGTTTCAATATCTGTATAAATACATCCTCTTCTACATCTGTTTCTGTACATTTAAACTGTGGCACTCTTTCCTGCCAGATACATCTTTGCCCAGAACATGTTTGAGCTGGGCTGTATCAACTCTACAGAGTGGGCAGTCTACCAGGATTGGCACTCGTTCCTAGTGGAGCAGTTTGGACAGCAGGTGGAGCTGGAAGGCATTATCTACCTCAGAGCCCCACCATCGGTATGCACAAAACAAAGCTCTTGAATGAAAGTTATTCATTCAAGAGATACGCTTATTAACAATGACTTGCAAGGCATTGAAACAAAACAAAAAAACATTTAAAGAAACATTTCTTAAGAGTATAACGTAGATGTTGTTTATATTTGTACTTTTTACTGTAGCTTTAGATTATTGACAAATACTTCAGTACATTACATAAACACAGAGTGATTTTGTTTCTCTCAGAAATGTATGGAGCGTCTGGGCAGTCGGGGGAGGTCAGAAGAGAAAGGAGTGAAACTGGAATACCTGGATAAACTGCACACTCAACATGAGAGGTGGCTCACTGAGAAGAGCACTAAGTGAGTGTTGATGAGTGGACGTGTTTATTTTTGTGGGACTTGGGTCTTTATGATTTGCATAATGATCCACAACTATTTCAGGTGTCCTCTTCAAAGGCCTTTGCAAAATTTCAAAGACCTTATCATCTCAAGATGACCTTTGAAGTATGGCACTCAACCTGGTATTTTGAGTACATCAATTATGGAGGGTACGACTTGCTGTCTGCTACTCAAAATGCAGGTTTGCTGGGTTTATAAACCATACAATAAATGTAAGGAATAATAGATAATGGATGGATGGATGGATTTTAGACTGAGCTGTCGTGTACAGTGAGTTTGAGTTGTCACACCATGAGCTGGTATGAAATATGAGAATATAATATAATTAAGAAACAAACATAACATTAATGGTGGGACAGTCATTATATCACTTGGTACTATACTCCGATTCCTGATTCCTTGTCCTTGAATTGCCATTCCTTGCAGCTGTTTGTTGCTTGGCTGTGAACAGATGCTGGTCAGTATTGTGGGGTCTGAGGGGACTAGACTGTTTATATAATGCAGAGCGTAATGCAGCTTAGTTCTTTCTTTACAGGCTACATTTTGAGAAGTTGAACCAGATACCCGTGTTAGCACTGGATGCCAGTGAGGAGTTTGAGAGTAATCCAGAGGTGCGGGATGAATTTATAACAAAGGTATGTTGTATTTTACTTTGTGATAGAAGCTGCAATGCCAGAGTTAACCACACAAGGGCAGTGTCCCAACACTTGAGGACTCACTTCTCATCCTCAGACTAACGTTAGATCTAGAGAAAAGTAGAATAGTCCATTTTTGTTGTCTGGCTTGATGTTTAATCAGTTTCATGTTTCTGATCCATTAAGATCCTGAAGTATCTTGCGTTCCATACACAGGTGAAGAACTTCTTCAATGAGTTATGAGAAGCCAGTTGTCAAATAACCACTGAACCCCATGGGATCAAGATGTGACCATCCAGGCCAACTACATGTTTTGTTTGTTTATTGTTTATTTAGAAGGATCCCCATTAGCTCTACCCTAAAGTAGAGCTACTTTTAGTGGGGTCCACATTTAAAACATACATTACAAATCACATTTAAAACATATATTACAACATTTAAACATACATTACAAAGACCATTTAAAACATATATTTCATAACAAATATACCTTTAAAACATACATTACCATCATACATTTTGCATTGGCATCTTAAAAACACTTATATAATTCATTGCATAAAACAAACAATCTGCATTATACAAATACACATTTTCATTTAGGCTACAGTGTGTCACCATCTAGTGTCACAAGTACGCTGTACCCACGTACTTCCTTATTTGCTTTTTGAACATGTTTACTTGTCACATTTTTTATTTCTGTTTGTAATTGATTCCATGACTTTATGGCTCTGTATCTCACAGAGCGTTTAAGAAAGTTGGTATTCGTTCTAGGGAGTGAAAATATACCCTCAGTAACTTGTCTAGTGGCATATCTATGTGAGGACAAATTCTTATTTAGTTGTCTATATTGATCTGCTGGAGTTTTAAATTGTAAGAGGCTCCATGTTATGTATACATTTATACAATATACATTTACATAAAAGGATTTATTTATTTAGATTAATTCCAGCCACATCCCATGCATGGGACCGCACTCCATGAAACACAGCGTTACCATTACAGTGTTAGATTCATTTTTGTTTTTTGGTGTATCTGTATACTGTGAGCAGTTAATTATTTAATACAAACCTTTAAGTAATGGTTTCTTATCATACTGTTAAGATGGTTTGACAGAACCTTGTTCTAACTGGAGCCTTAAGGGTTAACTTAACTTAAGGCTTCATATTTTATAGTCTATGTAAGTTGTAAAATGAACCAAATCTGTACTTTATTACCTCTGTAAACATTTAGAGATATTGTTTCCTGGAGATCAGTCATGTTTTTTTATACATGTTGTTTTATACATTCTAGAGGAAAGGACAAGTAAGCACCGTAGATACTGTGGTTTATTAAAATAAAAATGCACTGGTAGTTTAATCTTCTGTCTCCACTGTCCTTTGTATTATCACTAATTTTCTTGTGGCATTCAGTTGTTTTTCTTCATTCACTATTTGTAAAATTTGTATTTCATTCATCACAAGGAATGTGAGGTGCTAATGGCCGTACAACATTTAAAGTGGAATTTGTTAATGGATTTCAGCATTTCAAAGAGATTAGGGTCCTGAATGAATATAAAAGCCCAGCGAGTTTGACAGGACAATGACCTTGGCGAAGTGCTTTTTTTCCGCCCTCCTCTGATGTGCTCTGATGATCAGAGGGCTGTTCAGATGCCTGGGCTGGTCAGGGGTCATCAAAGGGCAGCTGTCCACTATAAAGGGGCCTGTCTGGAGTTCTGTCTGCTCACAGCATCATTTCAGGCTGAGACCAGCTGGAGGAAGGAGATCACCGTCACATTTGCCTCTTTCTCTCTCTCTCATCTTTGTTAGAGCAATTTTTGTAAGCTGTACACTGCTGGGACATGGAGGCTACAGTGCTGACAGCATTCTGCACGCTCCTCCTCTGCCCTGTCGGCGTTGTCTTCTCATCACCGGAGCACAGATATCCAGCAGGCCTTGAGACCAGTTTAGCATATGTGAATATGTCGTCTCCCAATCATAACAGATACCCTCTGTACATGATGCAGCTGTACCGCTCCTTCAGGAATGCCGACTCTTCATCGTCTGTAGCTGTCAACACCATTACTAAACGCAGTGACAAGCTCTCACTGCACAATTCTGACTCCGTCTTAAGCCTGATGGCAAAAGGTGAGTAAACTTAGTTAAACTATTGAACAATTGAAGTGAAATTTGGTTAATTATGGATGACTAAATATGAACCACTGACAGATTGCATTCTGCCTCATCTATGGTATATATTAGGATAAATTGGCCCAGTTTAACAGAGGGTTAGTTTCTCCCTAACTTACTCCATCCTTCAACAGCTCTTTGGTTATTATCTGTGTTATCAGACCCTCCCTTTTTACAGCCCAGAAAGTGTCAAAGTGCTTATTCGACTTTAAAGCCTTTCTCTGTTTTATGTGAGAGGGTGTGTGTATTAGCCCCTCAGACGTCTTTGCACAGGGGGGTTCAATACACATCCTGTCCTGTTCACCCGCCCACGTCAGTGTTTTGACATTTGTCTGGGGATCTGGTTTGCTTAGAATCATCAGGAGGGCTGACTGCTGTGTGTACTTTTGGGCTGTCATTAAGATGTCCTGTCACATTTTTAGGTTGCCATCAAATAGGAGAAAGATGGACGGTTACTTTTGACATGTCATCCATCTCTGCAAGTGACCTTGTCCAGCTGGCAGAACTTCGGCTCAGACTACCAGCATTCTCCGCCTCTAAGCGCGTCACTCTGGATATATATCACTCCCGAAAGCAGAACTGCGAGCTGGAAAGTACATTATGCCAGGAGGAGCGCCTTTTTCTGGGGAGCTTTGGCACATCTCCCAGCAGCACAAGGTCTTCTTGGAAGGTTTTCAATATGACTGCTCTTTTAAAATACTGGCTATATCAGGGAGACGGAGGGACAAGCCAAGAGGCCTCAGCAGAGCATGAACTGGAGACAGAGCATGGCAGCGGCGCTGGGGACAATGGAGAGACAGCTGACAAGTCCCATTTCAAGCTTCTGGGAGGGAGGCAAAGAAAGGTGCACTATCCCACTACGGACCGGGTCCTGATGGTCATCTACTCCAAACATAATTTGCCTCCGGAAGGCCATGGGGCATACAGTCTCATCCATACTGTGGAGCACTCCAAATATGTTATCATGGACAAGGTCAGCAGTGACGTTCAAAGTCGACGCCACAAGAGGAACCGAATGGAGAGGATGCGGGTGGCTGGTGGAACTGCGGCTACCGGGTCACCACTAGAAGCCGTCCAGCGGCCACTTTGTCGGAAGGTAGACATGTGGGTAGACTTTGACCAAATCGGCTGGGATGAGTGGATTGTGCACCCTAAGCGCTACAATGCATATCGCTGTGAGGGAGAGTGTCCTACACCGGTGGACGAGTCCTTCCATCCTACCAATCATGCATACATGCAGGTAAGATGAAATGCTGATATTTTAACACTATTTACTATTTAATTTTTTATTTAGTTGCTCATTTATGCTTGTTTGTTTTTCTCCAGAGCCTCTTGAGACTTCACCATCCAGAAAGAGTGTCCTGTCCGTCCTGTGTGCCCACGCGCCTTAGCCCACTCTCCATGCTGTACTATGAGAATGATGATGTGGTCCTGCGGCATCACGAGGATATGATTGTTGAAGAGTGTGGCTGTCACTGATATCCCGTCACTGGTCATCACTTCAGCCACAACAGCAACTATTAAAGGAGCATAACTGTAAACTTTTACTTGAGTAAAGTTGACCATGGTGTCAGTTCAGATCAGTCTGATCATGACATTACCAGGAAAGAATGACAGGATATGATTTCATCCATACTGGGTGGTACACAAAAGTGCTTTGATATCGTCAGTGATTCGTTATGCAAATGTTATATGTTTTATTTATTCATACTATATTAGAATGTATATTTTTGTACATACAATTTGAAAAATATATTAAAGCATTTTATTCTGATATTAGAGATGTGGTTCTTTCGGGGGGGTTTGGCATTTAAGGGTTTTTGGACACTCAACACTCAAACTCCCATTCATTTCTTTTGGTGATTCATGATATTCCTACTTTTTTATTTCCTGTATTATGTTTTGCCCAGAACACATCATTATGATCCACAACTGTTCATATTGCTTGAGAGCAAGATACTATTTTTTGATATTTCATTTGTAAATATTTCCATTAAATCTGGCAGCAATAACAAAGACAAAGACATACTTATACATAATCTGGTTTGTCTTAACAAAGAATAAAGCACTATTGCGAGGCTGAACCTACTGTACCCCTAGATACTCTGATCTTAATTTCACTCAGGACTAAACATATGTATGACTTCTTTGACTGGTTACTATCTAACATTTTATGACATTTGCCCTCCTCATCTCAAATCCACATCTTTGTTTATACTGGGCCTATTACTGTGCACACGTCACCAAAAGTCATTAGCGTCCTCTCTGACAGGCTCAGCCAGACTGCTTCTTTTGTTGATTGTGATCAAACAGACAGGCAATGTGAAACAAACATAAAAAGGCATACTGACGGAGACAAGGATGGATGGACGAGAGAAAAGCAGTAGCACCTGTTTTTTTAGGGGGGGTGTCAGGAAGCAGAGGTGACAAGAGATTTAGACCCCAAACTCTCAAGCAGAGTGCAATGAGAGAAGGGGAGAGTAAACGTCTGCATGCTGACGCTACTGTGGAGCAAGACAGGGTGGGGTAGAGCTTAAAGCTGTTCAATCCACACCTCCCTAGCCTCAAAATATACTGTAGCCATAGCCTTGCACAGATATAATTGGGTACGGATCAAGAGTGTTTTTTATTAATCAGCTGCTCACATTAGGCAACTTTCAGTTTTATTCACCTACACAATGATGATGTTGAAGGACCTTACTTAGGAAGTCAAAGCTGAATGTAGTTGTTTTTCTTAAAACGGTAATGATGCATAAACTACTTTAACCAACAAATAAAGGCGTACGCTATCAAAAACATCTTACTTACAATCTTACTCGTTTATGCTGACATAAGCATACCGCTGTTGAGGAACCTTGACCTGTTGGCCCAGCACAGGCATTTTGACAGGAGCTAGGTGTCATAATCATGTGTCAGCTCTCACACATACAATCACACTGGACAGCCCCTTTTGTCTTTCACCCAGTCCAAATACCCTGGTGGTCAGGCAATTGCAATGGCAGTCAATAAGGATTAGTACCAATTTGTGCCCATTATTCACACTGATATTGGTGTAATAGGGCTCATTCCACAAGTTTTGATTTAATGCCATTGTAATTATTTTAATGCCATTACCAGCAATTGCACTCCACTTAGTAGACATATGTCTTACATTTTGGTGCATTAGTTCCTGTTCTGCAAGTAATTATTGAACCATTTGGCATCCCTACAATTCTTACCAAGCACTACTAGACTGTAAGCAAACTTATTGTAATTGTCGGTGTCTGGGTTCTGTTCCATTTTAATTGGTCTTAATCGTTAGATACCCTCTATTCTGCTGCATAGCTAAATTGACACCATCCACATCTCTGCCATAGTAATGGTCTGAAGAGCCCCTATACAGGAATAGTTGCACATTAATTAAGTTCATGCTATAGTTAACCAGTTGAGCACATAACTGACAAAGCTATATACTGTATATCCTGTGATGCCTCTGGGACACCCAGTCCTTCCCATTATTAATTAGCTTTTAAATCATTAATGAAGTCTTCAAAGGGAAAGCCGGGTAACCCACTCGAGTGGGGCCTAGTAAAAGTTTGGTACAGTGGCTTAAGTATGTGGCAGCAGAAGTGGACATGGAAACGTTACATGATGACTTCCTATCAGGTCCGAGGAAGTAGGAGTTTCTCCCAACTATGTACAATTGTATATTGACCTCTCTTTATCCAGGCCACTGGCTAAGGTTATCAGTTGCCTGTGAGCTTCTTGAGGAATTCCACGGATACAGCCTGTACTGTCACAGCGCAGCATTAGGACTGGACTGCTATAGGTCAGTATGCATTGCATCAAGTTCAAGAAAAAAAAAAAAAACTATATTCACCTTTCACTTGTTTTCAAACTTGAAACTGTCCATTTTAACTGCAGGTAATTTATTTCATGTTTGTAAAGTTAAGTCTTTATTGTTGACCCCATTATCATCAGAATAAACAATTCTATGGCTATTTGCTTTCCTTTAGATAGCACTGTCCAAGGGAATGTGTATTTAAACCACCACACCAGATGACATGACACTGCCCAGACTAATGAAGAAAATCCACTAGTTTCACAGGATAAGCCTGACTAACGCGCATTAACAAATACACAAGAAAAAGTATGTTTTCTTTGCTTTAATGCTTTATCACCCCACAAACCATGTGAAAATCTTAATTTCAAAATGTCAACAAAATGTTTTACACTCTGTATGACACTTGATGTGAACAATCTTTCTAAAGAGCATGATCAACAAATTATACAGTATTTTTAATATTTCAAGGCAATATCTGAAGGTCAGGACATTTGTAGGAATAAGCGGACATCCAAGTGACAAATCCTCCTGGAATGGTTAGAAAAATCAGCTAATTGAAGTAATTTTTCAATGGAACTTCATTTCCATTTAATTATTTGGATACTGAGAGTAAGAGGCTTTGTTGGTGCTGCTGAAGTAGTTTTCAGTTGATTTTTTAACTTGTAACCACTACAAGAAGGCACACCTTATCATACATTAAGCCTTTAGGCAGACAGAAAACTAATATTTCTTGACAAAAAAAGAAAATGAGATTGACAGACATGGATTTCAAAAGACTAAGACACTGAAGATATTGGAGGGATCCTCCATCTTCATGGCCTGGGTGATGGAAATAGAGATGGTACTCCTGAGCCTCTCTTCTACAGCATCATGATGGTAGTAAGGGTTGTCTCACATCTCCTCAATACTCCAGCACCAGCTAGATATCCATTTCAAACTGTGCTTCATCACCTTAGAAACAACAGAGACAGAACAACACTGTTACACCATGTTACACCAAGATAAAACCAAGAGTTTGGAAGTGATTCATGTAAAAATGTATTAAAAAAAAAATCTAAAAACCTCAATCTAGGACTTTATGTGTACATCATCTATTCATATGCTGGAGACATTTTAACAAATGTCTTTTCCCCCCACATCTGGATAACTGGCAAATACCGCTTATTAAAATTCAAAATACATTTGAAACAAATGTTTAGTTGTCACACAGTTCTTGTGTCCACATCTCAGTCCATCCATTCAGGAATAAAACAGCCTATAATCAAAGAAAAGCATATAGCAGTTGTGCCTTCTGGCAGAACCACTGGGTCGGGTGCTCAGCCAAAAAATACAAACGGGCTTCCAACAAATGAAAAACAGGGTGTTGCGGCACTCCACAAATAGTTTGTTGCTTGGATGAAGGCTTATATTGAAACATGTCAGATGTTGGCCTTTAATAAAAATATGCCCTTATTTAAAAAAAAGTTTTGAATGCTGCCATTCTCATGTTTTCCATGGATCTGTTGGAAGCCTCCAAGCAATGTTTTAGTTAAGGCTTCATCTTTAACAGTACAGTAAGTCGGAGTCTAGCCTGTACTGTAGGTTTTGATATGAACGGTGTACGTACCAGTGCTCTTGTTATCAGGTGCAGTGATGTTGTTGTTCAGTGGTTCTCCATTATGGGCCTGTTCATTGATGATGTCTTTGGAGGGGGGACTAGTCACCCCTGGAATGTCAGGCAGACCTCGCGGGGGAGTCTTGGTCACCGGGGAGTTGCGACACCCCAGCAGGAACTTTCGGTCATAAATGATCCTGGTGCCTTTTGTGGGAGAGCCAGGAAAGGGGGAATACAACTGTCAGATCTAGGGTTTGGGTATTGCCAGGGACCTTACTGTGCATCTCATTTCATACATGAACTGTGATCAATTTTTAGCATACTCCAGAACTACTGCTGGATGTCAGTTACAAGGTCTTGAAATTGTTGAAAATATCTACTCAGCAAGAAATAAGGCCAATCAGCTTTGTATGGTCAGATGTGTTCAATGTCAGATATTCCCACATTTGAGAGATAATAGTTTAAAAGGGGAAAACACTATCATAGGGGTAGTGTTAGGATCTCTTTCCTGAATACAACTAACACAAGTTGGATTCACTAACAGGAATTGTTCTCAACTCGAAAACAATATATAATAATTATGATTCATACCCTCATACTATGCAAAGATGAAGAAATGTATATGATTTATTGTGCTCCTAAGGCACATCATTTATAAATGCCCATCCTCTGCAGTTTGCCATTGGTTGTTGATTAACAAAAACTGAAAACAAAAACTGACCAAACATAAATCAGAAAAAGATCATCAATAATTACTTTTTAGGGGGGGGGGATCCACCCTAAAACACTGTTGAAAAGCAACTATTGGCGATGTACCTTGCATTTCTGGGTCCATTGTGTTTGTTGTGTCTATTTTTGGCAAACTTAGATAAAGTAACATCATGTTGATTTGCAGCTACAAATGTCATTAATAATCAGCTATCTAAAACCTCTATGGTAACATCAGGTTTTGGTGTCGTTCCCTCAGAATCAAAGAGCAGTGGTTCCTTTCTAGACCCACCATTTCGCAGTGATGTTCAACAATTACAGAGATACCAATATCTCTGACATTAGCCTCATTAGACCATAATGCAATGCAGCCATGAGACATGTTTAGGTAAGGACTGAGGAGCGTGACTGGAAACTCTTTCTGGACTGGAAACTCTTGCTTTCTACTTGTAGCACTCTCGCTTTCTACTTGTAGCTCTCTCCACCTGCTGAATGCAACAAGTCCTGAAGGTTCTCTAGGATTTGTCGAAATTCATTTTAGGAAACATAGGTAATCACTAACTGAAGTAGAGACAAGGCAGGTGGAGGGGGAAATGGGTATGATAAATAGGTAAATTACAGCACTTCATTACAAACAACCTCCTGGAATGCACTAAACACCACAGATTGAGGATACATAACCGTTTCTGAGGTGGACTTTCTCCTTTTAAATAATTACTCTGCTGCTGCATTACTCAAAATGTTTAAGGGCCTAGATTTATATCTGTTAATTTAATTCATTACTATATAACATACCCACACATGAGACATTCCAGGAGAGGGGCCAAATGATAATCACATGACCAATAAAAATCAACTTAAAAAGGACATAAAGGATCTAAAAAACAACAACTTAAAGACTACAGCCCTGTTACATCCAAAAATAGACTAAAAAGTAAATAGACCGTTAATATACTTTTAAAATCATTCCTCAGTTACGTTGACTCGCAGTGGACCAATCACGGCTCTAGTTCTTCTTTAACCAATAGCAACGCAGTTTGCTGCTACGCTGAACAGCCACCGCGCGCATTAACAGCTACAGCGTCAAGACTCAGCTAAACACCAATAAACTTTACACAACTAATGGGAATGCACGAACGGGGTCGCCATTATACCCACACGCCTCTGTAGCCAGTTAATCTACCATCCCCCCACTGCCGAGTCTTTCTCTGTGTGTGTGGCCTTTGTGTTACCAATCAACCACCAAGGCAGCTAATAGTTAGCTAGCAGCTAATAGTTAGCTAACAGCTAATAGTTAGCTAGCAGCTAATAGTTAGCTAACAGCTAATAGTTAGCTAACAGCTAATAGTTAGCTAGCCACTAATAGTTAGCTAGCCACTAATAGTTAGCTAGCCGCTAATAGTTAGCTAACCGCTAATAGTTAGCTAGCAGCTCATAGTTAGCTAACAGCTCATAGTTAGCTAACAGCTAATAGTTAGCTCATAGTTAGCTAACGGCTAATAGTTAGCTTACCGCTAATAGTTAGCTAACAGCTCATAGTTAGCTAACAGCTCATAGTTAGCTAGCAGCTCATAGTTAGCTAACAGCTCATAGTTAGCTAGCAGCTCATAGTTAGCTAGCAGCTCATAGTTAGCTAACAGCTCATAGTTAGCTAGCAGCTCATAGTTAGCTAACAGCTCATAGTTAGCTAGCAGCTCATAGTTAGCTAGCTTGGCAGAGCTAGCAGCCATGGGAGGGCAGAGTACTGTTTGACAGCAGGCAGACCTCATGGGAGTTAGCCTTAGCGTCATGTGCATGCACGGAATATTATGAGCAACTGTAAAACAACAACTTTGTGATAATGGGTAAACAACACAACCCACTTCCAAGCATTTTGACACACACGGAGACAGTATATGAAGTGTGCATTACCGCCAGGGGTTGTGCTGAACAGTGTTCCTCCGGGAGTAGTGGAGTAGTCTTTGGGCATGTGTTCCGCGTCGTTTATGGTCACCCGCCTGGTCGTCGGAATGGCCTTGGCAGTGGTCGTCTGACAGCCTGTCGACATCTTAATAAACTATAGCTAGCTAACTAAAGATCATGAAACAAGGCAAAGAAGTCTTTTACAAAACAACAAAGCCACGCCGCGTCTGTTGTTTCAAAATATTGCTTTGGCTCAATAAAAAATGGCTACTTTCGGATAAATACAAAATAAATACCTCTTTTTCATAAGTGCAAATAATGTAAGATAGTATCTAGATTTGTCACATTACAACATGCAATAGAAGTGGCCAGGTTCTTGGTTAAAAGGACCTGTGCACACGTTCCTCCACTCAGCCTACATGCACACAAACAGACAGAAGTAAACGCTCTCAAGGTTGACAAACTGGAGTTATTCCGCCCTCTACTGACTTAGGACGATAGTGGTGCATTTGCTGGGAAGAACTCAGGTCTGACTCACTTTTATCACATTAGGTCATTCAATCTTGTTTACAAAAGGTACATTTCAGTATCAGATCCATATCCACACTCAGGGATAGAGCGCATACAACTTGAAAAGAAAATCTGATGATTCTTTGCCATAAGATCAAGGACCACAATGGAAATAAGTCTGTGACTTTATTGTGCCATCCTTGTCAATTTTTAAAGCTGTGATGTATTCTTGTATTATTGCTTTTTCTATTGTCGAATAAAATCAAATTAAATTCTGTTTTCAGATCTAAAACAAAAAATATTGAAATAATTCTCTGAAGGTTGTTTGGGGATATTTGTGAATCAAATTGCAGATTTCATAGTTTATCGGAGACCTGTTTGCCGACATGGTAAGTTTTTGTGACCTTACTAAATAATAAAACTATCAGTAGCTGTAAGCCTCAGGGTGTACGCATGCAATGATAGGTTAGCTACTGTAGTAGTATATGTTCATCTGAGATAGATTGTCTTCATAAGAGGGTTGTTCTGTTGTGGAATGACCTACTATGTGCATTGTATTTTGATGAATTCAGTTAACATGCTGAAAATTGGCAAATTTTTCTGCAGACATGTTGTTTAGTCAGCAACCATCAGTTCCAGTAGTACACCAGTCCATAAAGTTGTTTATTGTGTCCTAGCAGAGTAGCTCCACTTGAGGCCTTAACCTAAACATTTTAATCGTCTTCTTTAGGTGCTTTTCCACAGCAATCCCATATGGGCCCTGCAAAGGACCAGGGCCAATACAGTATGTTTGTAACACTTGGTTTGGAAATCATTTATTTGAAACTATAATCAGTGGTCAGTTACAGATAAGTATCTCACACTAAATCATACACACTAAACACAAAGACATTTCATTTCTTTATTAATTTTGTAAATGTTGAGCTGGTGTACAGGGTAAATTTTCAATAGATGTCATCGGATTTCATTTGATTAAAAGGCTTTTACATGTATTTTTTAAATTCATGTTTGACTCTCCATAACAATAAAAAAGCAAACAAAACAAGTTAAAATACCCACAAGACCCCTATTTATCCCCAGGTTGCAGGCATTACCCAGAACTCAACAGTCTTGGTAGCTACAGCTGTATGATGCTAAAAGTACATCCATAACATAACTAGAATCCCAGTTGACAAGTAAGGGTGCATAGCATTCTAAGTAAATATATATATTTTCATATATTTCATATATATATATATGTATATATATATAGCCTTTTATGTTAAAAACATTTTCTGTGCATGTGCGCAGTTGCATTCCTTAGTATTGAGTAATATGCTATTGCGTTAATAATGTCTTCAATCCATTCTAAAGGAATATACATGTGTTCTCTAGTTTTTGCAACAGTTAATATTTTTGCATGAAGTTGGTGCATGTCATCATCTCAGTAGTCCCTTAGTGCAGGGCTTTCCATTAATACATTTGATTTGTCTGATGTAACCACTCCTTCTGCTTGCACTTAAATGGACTCCTCCATTCAAATGGTCACCATGTGGAAGCCTTAGAACTGGCTCAATCTTATATTTGGTAAGGGGCAGCAATAGATCAGGGGTGGGCTGTGTTGCGGAAAAATGAATGTCACCTTGAAAGCCTAGCCACTGAAGCCAAAAAGTCGACCAACAATACCCTCTAACCTTGCCACAGAAGATCAAACTGCTCTCCTTATTGTCATATCATCAGACCTGCCCCTCTCTCTGCACATCAGCCCCAGATTCAGAAATGGCCCTTGGTTCAGAAACCAAACTTGGAAGCATAGCATATGAGCCCTTACAAAGCAAACCGTATGCTATCACATAGGGGATCATCCACATTAACACTACTGTGTAATCTGTGAAATCTTTATTGACATCTAACTTTCTTCACCTCAGTGAAGAGTCAAAATAATCTGAAAATAATCTTTGTAATACTTTTTAAAATATCACAAAATATCCTCTTACATTGCATGGATGATTTGTGTTATTCATATGTATGTATGTATGTTTCAAATGGATTGGGAATGGAGTCATATGTTTGATGAGCAACAGCAGATATTGAGTTATATAATAACAGAGTGAATAGCCTATCTTCTACTAAACTACGGGCCAAGTACAGATGCCTAGCTTATACCAAGACCTTACATTCATCTGGCTGAAAAGCCTCACTAAACATACATTTGTGCATGTTCATTTATTGCAGCTTTTCACTGAAGTATTTGTGCCTTTTATATTTTTCTAAAATGAGGCATTCAATGTGATGATCAGTTCTAACACAAGGTTAGAAAGCGATGGGATGGCACTCTTATTGAGGTAAATCAACTGTAAAAAAAACATGTTTTGTGAATTTTAAATATATGTATATTCTGAGAGCCTCTGCTCTACATCCATTTGTAATATCGCTTCCTGTGATATTATCACAACTCTGACATGTTCCAATACCAGGACTGAATAACTGATATTAAAAGCACATACACGCACACATACACACACTCACACAAACACACATGCATTACGATTTCTGCCAAGGTGCATATGAATGTCATTAAGGCTTAAAAAAACTATGACTTGACAATTGACTTGTGATTTGTTGCTAATCACATTCCCTTGATTGGCAACAAAAACATGGGGCATTTTGCATGAAACAGATGGGATGGCTGGTATGAAGTTCTATACCTTTAATTGCCCAAACCCAAAGAAACACACACAGAAGTCAAATTGCAAATACTGTGAGGAAAAGAGAAACAGTTTCCTACTACTTTGATTTATGTCTGTATTAAAACTATGTATCTTTTTCTTTTCCAAACAGGCAAAGTGATAAAATGTGGAATACTAATGTTTTGACATCATTTCTGAGTGGAGTAAAGCTATGATTAACGGATCAAAAGCCTGAGCTCAGGGAAAACATAAACTATGATCATGATATCATCACACACACACACACACACACAATCCTTTCCCTTTGTAAGTGTTATTGCTTCTTCTGAAGTAAAGTTAAGACAGTAAATCATGAAAAACAACAAAACAATAAAGAAAGGAGCGAGACGAGAGGGTTCAGGAAGGGTCGGGCTCACAGTTGTGGGGTCAGTATTACAGTTTCTCATCACAGTGATTGGTGACTGGCCGTCTTTGCTACACTCCAGACAATCGCCAAGAAGACAAACATCAGAGCTCAACACGTCCACGACACAACACATTCCTGGCTCCAGCTGTCTGTTCACCTTACCCAGCCACACCAGTGCTACATTATTACCAGTGTTTCAGTTCCTTTATCCAGTGACATCTACTGTAGGTGATGAAATGGTCAATACATTATCCTCATCGGTAGTGATGTCAAACACTACAGGATGAGGACAAGATGGTCCAATAGACATTGCTACGAAGTGAAGGTGAGATCCTGCCTCCTGCTGGAGGTGGACAGGACTGCTACATCTACTCTTAGCAGGGCAGGATAGCATAGGTATCAGGATTTTGGCTCATATAGGAATTCTGATCATCACAGGCTCCACAAGGATACAGTACACACTGGGAGGAGGAAGGGTTGGGGTGGGGTCATTTTTCATGATTGATATCTGTCACTTGTGATATCTGTTATTTTCATCCTCCACACAGGGAAACCACTGAGGGAAGGTTGTGGAGGCAGGTGCAATACAGGTGCTAGTGCAAACCTGTGACCCCTTCCCCCCCAAAAGACCCACAGTAAATACCCAAACCTAGCTCTTCCCTCTAAACTGTGACATGTCAAAAGCAAAGGGTGGAAGCACATGAGAATCACAAATCAACAAACAATCTGACGCACAAAAACCCGACGGATAAAACAGGCAGAGCGACACAACAGTTTGTTTGTTCTTGTACCCACAAAGACATATAGAATAATATATAGGTTTATACTGAACAAACCAAACAAGATAAACAGGGAGGAATACCTCATGTACCTGAAACAGCAGCATCATTGGCATCGCTTATAACATAAACCACACACACGTAACACACAGTCACGTATAGCATTTTAGTGCATACGATATTATGTACAACACCAATATCCTTGGGTGATAGTGTAGCTTACTGGACTTTGAGAGCACTGAGACAGTAGTGGATTGAAACTAGTTGGTGATGCTCTTAGCTGGAAGAGTGGCAGGAGGAGGGGGAGTAACCTGTTGCCTAGAGATTATGCAATTCTCAATATTTTACAGTCTCCCTTTGTCTCAAGTTTGACTGACGGAACTTTCCCTTTTTATTTAGAAAATGGGCCAGTGATTGACCTTACCCTACATTGCATGCCCGTCCCATACAGGAGCGTCCCCTCCCCACCCTTTACCCACCCCTATATCCCCTCAGTATTGTAGTTAAAGACAAGGCCATGCGGCAGCAGTCACTCATGCTGATACAGATAACAGGAAGCACGTTTTGGTTGCTAGTTTTTTTTTGTGTGTGTTTGGTTTTTGTTTTATACAAAATCATGCTTCTAGCCTAGTAGTAGATGTTTTTGACAGTTTCTTTAAAATAAAAAAAAGTAATAAAAACTACAAGTAAATCCATATCCTTCTCTTCTGGTGCGGAGTGATAGTTGGCATAGCCGTGGTGGTTGTTATCATTGAGTTGGTGTCTGTCGCTGTTCATTTCTCTCTGTCTGCCTTTTCATGGGTGTTCTTCCTCCTGTCACCTGCTGCCGGTCATGTGTCCAAGTAGGATGGTTTCGGTGAGGGGGTTGGATCCTGTGGAGAACCCTGAGGAGAGAGGAGACAGACTGATATAGGACATGCCGCACGTTTATCCTGCAGCATCTGACCAGAGAAAACAGACACCTGCATGCAAGTCTATAAACACCTTAATATACCAACACGCTGCTGTAGGCTGTCAAATGCCAAATGCCCTTGGCTAAAGTGTTGATCTGAGAAGTCTTGTAATTGTAATTTATATGTACATCCAGTGAACATATTAGTAGCTAGGCTGTAAATGAAAACATAAATTCTGCTCCAGTAGTCAGGCAAAACTCTCTCACACATGGTTTTACATTTGGTGGTGTGTGTTAAAATAGAAGTAGTCTGAAGAATGTCATTGGCTGTCACATCGTACATCAGGCCATGGTGGATCGCACACACACACACGCACGCACGCACGCATGCACACACAGCACACACGCTACACACACATTAACAACCACAGTTGTTCCAGATAGTTTTCATGTCAAAGGACAACTGGCCTTGCAGCTATGACCTTGAAAGCAGTCTCTTACGGTTTATGTTGTTGTCTTCAAGAGGAAATTAACTTTTTTTTTGCCAGTTGCCAGTTGTGCCATATTGTAGGTTGTATAAGATGAATTTGCTTGTAAAGATTGTAAACAATGAGTA
>CABFOS010079802.1:6536-24597 GCA_900660315.1 Diretmoides pauciradiatus | reverse complement strand
GCTCAACTGACATTGTGCCAGTCAGATTCAGGAGTTGTATGGGAAAGGAGACATTTTTATATTCAGCAGCTGTCTTATGGAACAGTCTGCCTAGTGACTTGAAAACCACATCTAATGCAGTCAGATTTAAGTTTAGCTTAAAGACATGGTTCAAAAGGGACTACTGATAGGTTCTTAATTTAGGGCACTTTGTGATTATCGTGTCTACATGATGTGAAATGTTGTCCATGTGATGTGATGTCTTGCGATGTCTATGTGTTATGTGGCTCATGTGATGTCTGATATTCGTTTGTAAATGTCAGATTTCTATGCAATGTGTGTTCATGTGTTGTGATGTTATGTCTATGTGTTATGTGGATTATTGTGATGTTCGTTTGATGCCTGTCTGTTCACTTCCCCTTCTTCCTCCACAAGGACCGCAATGGAAATAAGCATTTAGCTTTCTTGCGTTTATCCTTGACAATATTTCCCCAAAACTGTGGGAAGTCTTTGGGCTTCTGTTGCATGTTTTTTATTGTCGAATAAAATCAATCAATCAATCAAGGTCTTCCTGACCAACATTTTCAATTTAAAATGGTGGGTCTTGAGTCACATCTCAACAATGGCTGTCTCCTTCACTCTATCACCTGTGTTATTCAGTTTGAAAGGTGGCATTAGCCATGTTTTTTTATTGACATCAAAATGTAACATAATCAAAAGTGAAGAGTTGTGGAGTTGTTGAAGTTACATGCCACCCGTGTAATATCGGGGTATTCCAGGCATCTTGGTTCCTCATATTCAGAGTATGTGCTAACCAGGTTATTCTAACCAAGTTATTAAGTTTACTTTCACCAAAAGAAACAGGTTACTTGAATAAACAGGTTAAGAGGTAACAAGGTAAACGTAGCCACGGGCTGTTGACTGCCAATCTAAATTGATTAGCGGAAATGATTATTTCTCATTGTTTCTCGTTACACTCATCACCTCCATCTGCAAACAAGTTCTAGTCTTCTGCCCAACAAACTGTGGCATGATCACATTAAATATGTTGCAACTCAATGAAGTGGAATTTTCAGTTGAATTACCTTGGTTGCACAAATGTGTACAAGTGAAGAGCCCTCACATTCTGTAGCTGAAATCAGAGCTCTGTAATTAATCATAAATCACATATCCAGAATGCTGTTTTGGAATCCTTTCATGTTAATGTTTATGTTAAAAGGAAGCGGATTGTTTTGTGATTTGGGAATGTGTTACGAAATATCATAAATGCTCTGTTATGTTATTCCTTTTGTGGAGATATTAAGTATGCAATCAAGAAAAAAAACTGTTAATGGAATTAAACAAATAAACTGCTTGGGGTTTAATTTTCCTGCCTCTAGTATGTTGTTCTCAGTGTCAAGATCAAGCTGTTCTGATTTGTTGTGGTGCTGTAGGCTAACAATATAGTCAAACCCATTGTGAGCTGGGAATCAAAATGTATTAGCACCTGAAAGCAACACTTCACTTCAGTTGAACATTTGCATTTTTTAGCATACATACCCTATTATGACTTCATGAACAGTCCAGTATCAGTAACTAGAATAACATCACTCATTTGCTTATGGTTCGTGCATACAAATGATTGAGTGTGACCATTTTGAATATATTTAAATGACTGATTACAGTCAGTTTTTGACATTTCATGAACACGTGGATATATGCATGCCAAGAGTGGAAAATGTTCTACTCTCAAGTGAAATTATTATGTTTTAACACTTTCACGGAATCACACACAAGTCTGCATAACATGACCTGAAAATGAACTTCTGCATGCCTCTTACATACTATGGTGCACTGCAATAACATATTTCTGTTAAAATATGATTTAAGGTTGTTGAGGTCCTTTTCAGTGAGTTAGAATGGAAGGGCCCTCACACATGATAATGAAGGCTATTTCTACAAATAACAGTAATTAAATGTCACTGCTTTTGAAAAGTGACAAAGCAGACAATGTTGCTTTTATTGAATTCATTACGTTGACAGGCACGTCATCCATTAATTTATCTCCTATTCGTTATGGCCATGAATGCGAACGTGTGTAAACTGACAACTACACTTAATGTTGTTGTTCTTCATTTGTGGCCCTAGATAAAATCATAACCAGTATAATTTGTGTGCTAATGCTTGACAGCAGATGGAAATATGAATCTACTGTGGTTGTACTGTTACTAGAGGTGGCTTCACCACACAGAGATCAAAAGTCCCTGTGTCACTTTAGCCGGGAAGTGTTAATCTCATACAGAGTTGTAGACACCTCTTATCAGGCTGGCAGGTTGACATGTAAGGGGATATTTCGTCTTGATTCCCACAATGAATGCGGCACACAAGCTATCAAACGGCCCATGCTGCATATGGAAACAGGAGAAATCACACCTTTCCTTCTGTAGCTTCCATTTTCATTTCTGCTCTCTCTACTCTGTCCCTCTTTTCTCTCCCCTGGAAATGATCACCAGCCATGTCAGAAGCCTGTCGAATGGAGGGGAAGAAATGTGTCACGCTGCCTCTTAAGTTTCTGATTGTCTAAATGACACAGAATCTCATCATACAGCTGTCTCCCTTTCTGACACTACAATAACCCATAATTCTCTCTGTCACTCACTGTCTCAAGGTTAGTATTTTGTAGCTTGAACGGAGGGTGAGGGCATTTACATTTTGGAGCATGGACTAAAAAAGGGGGTTGGGGTTTGGGGGGATATTTGTTTGCTTTGTGGCCCTTCTCCCTAGTTCCTGAGGAATCCTTTTAGTGAGATTGATCAATAAGATTGAAAATGGGATCTGTGCTTTTCTTATTCAGTCAAAGGCGAAAATAGAGGAGTGTGGCATTGACTAGGAGTGCAAGCTGGTGAAAAGATGAAAGCTTTTTGATATATCATCCAAGGGTTTGATTTGGTAGCATGATTTTCTAAATACTATCCTAAATAATTTCAGCGGTGTCTTAGTGTAACCTAAACTACCTAATTTACCTTTACCAAGTACCTACATTACTTTAGAAATGACTTTGTGCACCTTGTTCCAGCCAACGTCATTAATCAGATTTGATGACCAAAATATTTCTTGATACCACCCTTTACAAACTGTGTGTAGTACGTCCCTCTTGACAAAGTGTGCTCTGTGAAAATGGTCCATTACCTTGCCACTTTTTACTCCATCATCTGAGATATTCTTATATGGTTTCTGGGTTAAACAGTATGTCTTCCTAACCCTTCTACCTCATCCCTCCAGTAAAGTGTTCTTCAAAGGTATATATTTCATTGCAGGCTGACAGCCTTGACACCATAATTGACCTGAAAGCTTCCATCTTACTCTTTTGAAATTCTCTGTTGTAATGTATGTCAACTAGATAAAATGATTCCCGTCTCTACCTTTCTGTGGATTTACATTTGCAAAGGCGACTGACTGACTGACTGACTGGCGTAGGCTCCATTATCATTCTGTTTGAATGGCTGTGATCGAAGGAAAGATCTAAAGATGCAAAGGGTTCCATTGTTTGAAAAAGTGCTCACACTTACATTGTACACATTAGTCAGTCATGCAGTGCTTTGAGATGGGTTAATACTTCATACGCTTGAGATCTGATATGCTATTTTTAATGTACAGAGATACATATTCATTACAATGGCGCTCTGACAGATTTCATCACTTTTCTGTCAATGTGTGATGGTTTCATTGAGGGATTAATGTAAATGTCAGGTACATTTTAACTTTGGAGTGGGTGTTATTGCTAATTCACAAGTAATAGCTAAAGAACAATGCGTTTCGGTCCAAAACTTAGACCGCCAAACCACCTGCACATTGGAGCTGGTGTGTATGCATGTTCATTATTTTCAATATGGGCATTGCAAATATTCATATGGTTTCAAGAGCCGGTAACATACTGTACCCCATGTTGATCCTGACCATGAATGACATTAATTTCCATTTATTTTCTGTTATGAGGCCCTTTAAAATTTGTTGCTCCTTGTATTCATGATTACTATAGTATGTCCATCATATTTACCATATCACTTGAAGCATGCACTTTTCCCCTCCGTCACCTTTTCCTTCTTTGTTGCGCTTGTGGCTATAAAAAGATATGCTCTGTTTCTGTATGCCATGTCATATCACTCAGTTTCACGCTTGGTCCGTGAACCCAAACATATTTTCGACTTTCCTCTGGCTAATTGGGAGATGGTTAGGATTGTCTCAATCCAGAGTCTGATGTTCCCAAATGTGTCAATGTGCTGCTATGCTACTGCTAGACTGCATGTCTTCTTGTCATTTCAGGACATGTTTTTCAGAACAGTTTGTTATTAGATTAATTAACACTGTATTGACTAACTGTGATAGGGTTGTGTGATCTCTTCTCACCTTTGGAGACACTCTTTTCCTTGCAGTTTAAGTCAAAGTAATAAAGAAAGTGCACACCAGTAGAAAGTGAGAGATAACACATTTCATATACATACAATTTAAGTATTTACAGACATTTGTTTTTAATGAAAAGGTCTTTGTGGGAGCAACCTTTTTAGATTAGAGCAATGTACTGTGTGTTGAACAAATATGAACCATGTGTTTATTTTGCTATTGTCCAAACTCACAAAGTAGTGGGAGGGTTTATATGCTTGAGTGAAAAGGGTTCAGGGGAAGCGGCACTTTTGGGGGGTAAAGCTGGGAGGCTAAAACTAGCTTTAAAGAGAGTCCAGTCCTGCTCAAGTTCACTGGTAAGTCTGTTGGACATCCGGCTTTGTTCCCCTTATAGGCTACTTATCAGTGGCCTGATGCGGTTGTCCCCTTGCATGTTCCTCTTGTACCTCAGCCGGGCCAATTCCGATGCTTTAAGTGCTCAAATTGAGCCATTTTGTCTCACTTTGAAACAAACTAGGACCTATTATGCATGATTTTTTTTATTCATACCCCTCCTCCTTACCTCCCTTCCATGTTGGCCTTGGACTATGTAGTTTGTCACTTCCCCCCACCTCTCTCTGTTCTTAAGTTCGAAGCACTAGCGTTGTGAGGGGTCAGTGTTTCCACTCCAGCAGTGTCAACTCCAATCTGGAACGATTTGGTGTGAAATGTGTGCCATGGTGTGGGGGCTTGCAGGTCAAACCCCCAGTAATTGATGTTGCTTATTCATCTGCTTTTCCTTGTCTCATCTCTACCCAGCACAGCGGCCGTTTTTGTTTGTCTAAATTGTTTGAAGATTTACTGTAGGTCTTAGGGCCCTGAGAAGCATCCCCCTGCTGCACTGTCTCTGTGTTCCTACCTAGCAGGGGGCTGAGCACTGGGGACACACAATGGTGCCCGCACAAAAGGGGCTTTCCCCAACACAAGGCCTGGAGGACATCTCATAGCGTGATACTGGGCACTGGGGGACACATAATGGCGGAAGCACAAAGGAGGCTTCTCTTAAGACAGGACTCAGAGGACATCTCATAGCATGACAAGCAGGCCAGCTCTCACTATAATTAGCCATGGGGCCAGCCTGACCAATGGTTTCTTATGAGATCAGTGAGCTATCAGTAAACACTATTCAAATCCAGAAAGGGAGGGAAGAAAGTAATTGGCTAAGATTTGGTCTTGCGACGCAGAAACCCAGAGGAAAATGATCCAGTATTAGTCGAAGATTTGGCTCGGCATAGATAAGACAGCTATGCTAGAGCACCAACATCATTCCCTTCGCGTTGAACTCTTTGGCTCTGCAGATCTTTCTTCCGCTCCGTTCCCTCTGAGTAACGTTACCTGCTAGTTCAAGCACAGGAAGGAATGCTGGATCTGTTTAAGCACAAAGAGGGCCGTAATGATGGAGCCACGTTTAATCTGGCCCTCTTGACATGTCAAGCGGCTGCATGGGTGGTATGTCCTCCAGGGCCTTTGAAAAGGGGCGATTTAGAGGAGAGATTTGGATCATTACACAATAAAGAACACTTCATAAGTACTGAAGTGAGTTGGGGAAATGACGGTTAATGATGTTGACAGCAATTCACCTCTGCTGAATTACAGAAAGATTTGACTTGACTTGCCTTCTTTAATGAGCCTCACTCTGTAAAGGTAATGGGGCAGCGGTAAGGCACGCAGAGAGGCATGGGGAGGAAGACAGTAGGGGAAAAAGAGAGAGATTTTTTTCTTTTCTTTTCTTTTTTCAAGGAACTGCACCGGTGCCTGTGGTTAACATCAGACACAGTAGGCTACAGTATCACATACCTCCCTTTAAACTGTCATGTCAGAGAACCATAGAGACAGAAAGGCCATCTTCAATAGGAAGAGACTGCTAGTGCAGGTAGGTTCTCTGATCTCTTCTGTTTGAGGTGAGTCTTCATAGCTGTGCACATACGGATCACCGGATCTCACCGCGCAGCTTTGAGATGCCAGCGATGCATTCTAAGTCGTTATAAATGCCTTCAAAATGAAGATCCCACATAAAGGTTTGCAGACCTTTAACACTGTGAAAGTTCAGTAATAACCTCAAGGGTGTTCACCCAATACATCAAGTGTCCATGTTTTACTATCATATAAGACCAAGACCATGTATTTTCTACTTCCATTGAATAAGCCTATTTATACAGTTCCGGGACAGTGATTCCACCCTACATCCTGTTTGTCATCTCTAATCATGGTGTTTATGTGCAAGCTTGTGACAAAAAGCTTAACTGACAGAGCGACAGTTGATTTACAGTTCTATTTTTTTCCCTCCCACATCTGACTGTTTTGCCATCAAAGTAACGTATCTGTCTGTGTCTTTGAATGTCTCGCGCTGAATGATAAATACAGTATGTAAGTCCACTCTGGGATTCGGTGCCAATTATGCATTGACAGAGATGTCAGTGAGAATGTAACATTTAAGTGAAAATTACGGCATTCAATTCCAAACAGCCTTGTGCGGTGACCTGTTCTATTATCTCCTAGCATATAGTGTAAAGCAAGACAAAAACAACAACGACGAAAGAAAGAACTGTCACAAAGGTCAAGTCAATAACTTTATTGTTTTTTCTCGTAGGCATACCTACATGTCAATCACCAAGCCTATTAATAGGGTTGTTAGAGACAAAGCGTTCTCTGTTGTCTACACACTTACTTGTTATCTAACGAGCTCTTTTGAGTCAAACCTTTCCAGCATCTACTGTAGCAAGCACCTTGGCACACGGTGTTGAAAACATATACAATAGTGGTTCAATCGATCTTGATGTTTTTAGGATTTTACCGTAGCACTATAATTGTAGTGTGTGGTAAATGGCAGTGAGCTCCATTTTTACATGGACAAGAAATAGGAGGTTTGATGTTTTAATTGGTATGAATAGTTGTCTAATTATCACTTCCCCATGCTGAGATTATGTAATTATCATTTTGAAATATTGTGGATTGCTTTTTGTGTGTCATATCTGAGACTGCTCTGTACCTGACACTTAGCGAGCCACTTAATGATATGCTGGGAAGACAGCTAATTATATCATAATAATGGCTTGATGAAAGCAGTACGGCAGCCCGTTGAATGAATGATAGCACTGTGAGGTTCGCATTGATGCTCAGGTTTTATCATCGTCTCAAATTATGGGAATCACACTAAACAGGAAATTCTTTCATTACAAATGTGTTTATTCATTGTGCCACGGCCATTTAAAGTCTTTTCATTTGTTTTCATTATACAGTTCTAGGCCCATACTAAATTATATATATCAGTACAATGATATTTTCAGCAATATAAATTCCTTATCAAGTTAATTACTCCGAGTTTACAAGCCCCCCCCCAAGCTAGGATATCCCAATTAAAGACTACACCTGTTCTATTTGTTGGATTTGGATTTGTTACACGTGTCATCACATGTTCCCCCTGCAGAGCACAGGTTTGTCAGGGGGGAAGAACCAGCAGTTAGACCCCTTACTGGGCTTCCAGATTTCTTCTCTGCTTCTAGGCTGCTGGCTGACTGGTGCCGTCTAGTAATGGGATCCCTTCAGCAAAGAGGCAGGAACACGGTTGACACACACATCTGCAAGACCCGAGGAGGGGGTAGATGGGTAATCTGACGCAGGGCACGGCAGAGCAGCAGTGGCGGCGGCAGCAGCAGCAGCATCAACAGCAGCCGTAGACTTGCTTTCAAAACTTTTTAATTAGCACTAATTACCTTTGCAGGAAAATGTTGAGGCTTGAAAGGATTTGTGTCAGCAAGTGAGAGATCAAAGATTGTGGTGCTGTGCATTTTAATCTGAACACTGGGAGGGAATAGAGAGCTGTGTGTTTGTGAGAGAGGGGGAGGGAGGTGGGGAGGGTGAGAGGAGGAAAAGAAGAACCCCAGGTGGTACTGGAGTAGTCTACCTCTAGTAATCCTGTCTACCAATCACACCACAGGTCCAGTCACATTTTGAGATTTCCCTCTAATATGGAGAAATGAACTTTTCTCTTTTAAATTCGTGGATTGAATCATAGCTTACTCTCTCACTTTGTTCATACTCTCTATTAACGGGGTGTGTGCGTGCCTGTGTGTGAGTATTGCTTCATCAGGCTGACAGGCATTTCATAGAGGTGGTTTTTAATGCATGCCTGGACATCACTGTGGCAGGGTCATCCATCAGACTTCAAGACAACATCGATCATTTGCCATGAAGAGGGCGCAGGGTAGTGATTATTTGCTATTAGGTGGATGCTGAGGCATACAAATGGCTGGCAGTTGACAGTTGAACTCACTCAAACGTAATGCAGGATGGCTCCCTCTCTCAGGAAAATGTTGACAAGCACTGAGCCTGAACACTGTAATGACAGAGCCATACTCAGGCAGACAGAGCACTGAGGGATTCTTCCACATAGGATTAAATGCATTCCATTCAATCATACAGATAGCAGATCTATTGTTTAATGTTGAGCATATTTATTGCAATATACCAATAGCATTGCACCCTGACCGATCGACAGTGTCAGTGGCTGATAACTAAGTCTTATGCTGCATGTGTGGTTTTATTATATGCATTTAGAGTTGTGTGTGTGTACATGGGTGTGGGTGCATGAGTGCCTGTGCGCTTGTTTGTGTCTCAATGATGTACACACTGACTGAGATGCCATCAGTGAATTGATTTTCAGCTCTGGCTCACTGAGCAAGCAGGGTGTTTGTCATGTGGAGAGACAACTAATCTTTCAATACCAACATTCACAAGAAGCATGGCTTCCTGGACTGTGCTCACAGCACAGTCCAGGCACTATAAGAAGGTGCGTTTTATGTAGGCTTTGAAGCAGCTTTTCCACATATACTGTACACATCCCTTCTCTGATGTTGATCTATTTCACAGGGAGTCGGTCAATAACATTTAGTGTTGTACATGGGAAGCAACTGTCATTCCTGCCAGCCATGTAGCAAGCCTCACTAGATAGATGAAACTTTAAAACAGACATCCGCGTTTCTTCCATGATTTCTCTGTTTCTGTCCAGCCTTCCCTGCCAAACACGTTTCTTCAAATATTCTACCTCTCAATCAGATTGTTGGAGCTAGGCTTTAACCTGGCCAGTGCAGGCCACGGTCAAACCAGGCTTATAAGGTCGGGTCTGACAGGAGTGCCTGTCAAGTCCTTATCCTGGGCTGATCCAGGGTCATTAATCACACAGGGATTGAATGTGTGAGGGGAGGCATGAGGCCAGGCCACACTGACCTCAGTACAGTGGCTTTGATGTGGTTTGGCTTTGCGTGCGTGCGTGCATTAGTGTGCGTGTGTGTGTGTGTGTGTGGACCTGTGTGTGAGTTGAGGGGATCATTCCCTGTCTGATTCACAGAGCTCTCAGCCCTTCTGCCAGCTCTAATGACTTTGAGAGAGAATATTAACTTCACACACTCAGCAGGGAGAGCAGGGATATCCACAGGGGTAGTCCATAACTCAAACTCTACAGGATCCACAGTAGTCTTATCATGCGAACACATAGAAGCTAGCCTAAGATGTTTTAGATACACTATAATGTATGGCCCTTGTGTTCCACAACAATTAATCAGTGGTGATATTTGATTTCTATATCAATTGAGAATTTTGCTTATTGTATTGTCACATAATTATTAGACTCACAAGTCAGTCTTTAGACGCTTCGCTCAACTAAAGACTGAGGACTTTCCCCCAGGTTTCGTTGCTAAAACTGGGTGGAAACAATTAGAGAATTAAAAAAACCCTGCATGGCCAATGAAAAGTCTTGAAGGTGGCCCTTCATATTGAAGCGATGACATGCGGAAGTCGTGTGTGCTCATAAACACTGTCGCACCACTGAAGAAAACCAAGAAAATTCCTTCAAAGTTTATTGATGTTTGTCGCGTTTGCTGCAAAACATATTCATCAGTAAAAAAAACACTATCTTTTATTAGGACATGATTCATCTGGCCGGCCGGACTACACATCTGCTTTGGAGGACCTTACAGGACTAGTTGGGCTCTGTCTAGGGGCGTCCATTGTAATCAATGCGAGCTGCTCCACCAAGATGGCCGTACTACGCGATTAGTAGTTGTAGTTGCATGTTGCAGGGGGAAAGCTGCCGTCTTGTCACATTTATTGACGCATGTGTGTGGTAAATGAGTCCCACAGTTCTGGGGAACTGCTGTGCTACAAAAAACGATATTTTGATATGATTGTGTGCGGAGTTGTCATTCTTGTCTGGCTACGCTGGAGCAGTTTAAAAAAGCTACGCGACAGTGGAGCAGAAGGGTTACAATGGGAGACGGACTACCCAAAGCAGTATGTGGGAGTTGTCGGCTTTTGCAACGTTATGGGCATATGCAGAGTTGAAACGGCTCCGGGCGTAGACATATGTCTAGGGGCGTAGCTAAGTTACCGGCCGTTTTCGCCGGCGTTCTAGCAGTTAACTTGCATTTAGAAGTCCCTAGATGATTGGTAGGCGACGAGATCTCCGATCGTCTGGTATCACGAGACTACATAATTCTTAATGCTTGCATTTGTTTATGCTCTCTAAAAACAGGATGTTTTGTAAATGATGTAACCAGATGCAAAGTTCAATCTGACACGCCACCTTCAATCGACGTCTTTGTAGCTAGTGATGCTTTTACACATAGGCTATCAGGAGCAAGCGTAGCATAATATTCAAAACAGATTAAGAGTGAACCCACATAAAGAAGAGATTTGCCGGCGGCCCCAAATGTACTCTAATGATTTGCATTGCCATTAATAGTAATTTGCAGCTGCCTGGGAGGAGACGTGTAATCCTCTTCCCATGTGTGAACTGACATGCATTCAGGGAGGGCTATGTGTGTCCTGGACGTGTGATCTTTAAATGACTGCCACCTGAGGCCTGGCGACATCGAGAGAGGAGTGCCACACTGAGCCGTGACTATCTACACGTGAGAGAGAAAGAGAGAGAGGGTTGGGGGGGGCCACAGAGACAGATAATGACAGATAAGTCTAATTCACCGTTGCCATCAGAAATGCATGCATACAGATGTGTATAGGCCATAGACTAACGCTGGAGGGGACAGTGCTGGAACAGACCTGATCAGAACTGTGTGGAGGTGGTATGTGGGATGTTGGGGGGTTGCGGGGTTGCAGGGCATTCATTTGCTTTACAGATAATGCTATGTTATTCACCATGAGTTAATCCTGATAGTGTATTTATGCTGTATTTTTGTGTTTTTTATGTTTATTTGTGATTTTTTTTGGGTCAGAGTGATGAAATACGGCTGTGTAGAAACCTCCATGGTGGAGACTCCGAATAAGGGTATACCTTATCCTCTGATTATATTTTAATCTGCATCTTTTTTTCATTATCATCACAAACCTGAATAAATGTTGTCATTCTGTACCACAGCCAGTAGGTTTGAGAGTGGCAAGATCCATCACAGCAATTTGTATTTGACTATTTCAGACAAATGGACAGACAGACAGTCTTTCTCCTCCCTCCCTCTCTAGCCCACCCTCCTCCATTCACCTTTCTTATTAAGTTTATTAAAGCCAGTCCACATACTGGATTTCCCAGGCCCACTCCCTTCTCCCATTCATTACATTGCCTTATCCTGGCAGGCAATCTGAAGTGTGCTCTGGATAGTCCATTATGCACATATGAAGGCCATCACAGCCCCAGTATTGGCCAATTCATCAAACATTTATCTGTTGCCCTCTGAACAGGACGTCAATTTGCCTGTCACTATCCAGCCCTGGCCTTCCTATTGGGATAAGAGTGCATTGCTTTTCGGTACCACAGCAACCTTTGAAGGGACACCAGTCATCTAACTGTGGACCACAGTTGCAAGGGCTCTCCAACTTCTCAATGTGTTGTTTCCCCTCCCCCCCAGATATTTCTCCTATTCCCCTGTTAACATCAATAAAAGAGACAAAGAGACTTAGGGTTTCTTAGCATTGTGGTGCTGTATGCAGGGATTGCACCTCAGTGTTTGTTTTAGTGGTAGAGGAGGCCTTGAGGTTTTTATAATATACTTTGGTCATGTAGCCTTGTCAGACTATATTTGACCTTATTCTCTTCAGAGTTTCTAACTATGATGAATTCAGGCATGTTTCATAAGCAGTAAAATAAAGGAGACTGTGTAACACATGAAGAAGAGCTGAGGTTGGTCTTCCATTCCTCATTTGTCGCCTGAGGACATCTGACATGACACCAGCGCACACCATTGGCAGGAGTGACTGACATGTCAGCCAATAATGGTCGGGAGTTTTCTTCCCTCTGTTGTCAGCAGTGGTTTATCAATCACTGTGTCTGCATTAGTATTAGTCTATTGATCAGTGTATGTCTGCTCTTCTCTGGGTCAGAGTCTCCTCTCCAGTGTCCTTGTCCAGTTTCCTGCTTCCTGTGCTTAGTGTCTACTCCATCTGAGTGTCAGTATACTGTATGTACTGTATATAAGATGCATGGTAGATATGATCTTAGCTCAGTGATATTAGAGGTTTGAACACATGCATGTACTCTCCAAGCACGCACGCACGCACGCACACACATACACACACACACGCACTTATGCACACATGGCTGTATGATCTATGACGGTGAGCTAACACAGGCTAAGTGGTAGTCATAGCGTAAAGACAGCTCGGGTGAAGTATTAGCTCTGACAATGAGGCTGATCATAATTATCTTAACAAGGAGAGGATTCATTGCTTCACCTCGTTAAAGCTACTGTCTCTGTCTCTCTCTGTCTTTCTCTGTCTCTCTCACACTCACACACACACACACATTCATAGATACATGCAGACACAACTAAAACATAAATGGTCTATACATTATGATTGGGAAATATACAAGGATTTGTGAGTCAATTATTTGTGCCTGGTATTTGTACATGCTAATAGCTTTTTGGAAAAAAAAATCATACAGTGCTCTGCAGATGTTGTCCTTAATAAAATGTCCTTATACTAGTAAGATGAAACTTCAGCCACCCCTATGGGGAAATAGGGCTGTTGCAGCAGCAAATAGTAACAGGATACAGCAAAGAAAAAAATAGAATATAAATAACAATACAAATAAGGTAGAATATAAATAAGAAAAAAGCAAATGGGAGTTATATTAACATACACAGCCAACAATTTCAACACCAGAACCTTTTCAGTAGAATGAATGAAAAATATGGGAGAAGTAAGGTGTGCAAAATAGCAGCAGTAGAAATTATTGAGACAATGGAAGAATGAATGCAGGGTATGCATGATATGAAAATATACCAAAATATAATGTAATGTAAATATAATATATGTTTTTATGATAGAACATTTCCAAAAATAAAATCAGTGGAAATATATATATTTTTAAATAGTGTATGCACAATACTGTAAATAACAGTGATATGATGTGCTCATATAGGGATTCATTGAAAAAAAATCAAATATATTCAAATTACAGATGTAGATATAATGTGCAGAATGCGCTTTATCCACTTTATCAAAAACCCCAGATGGAGGTACCATATGTACAGAAAACTGAGAATGTGTCAGAGCATTATTGTCTGCTCTCATAACTGCCATAATCATCAACAAAAACACTAAGGAACCAACCATTTAAAATGAATTAAAATTGAAATAACTTTAAATTTGTGTAAGGGCCAAACTTCGGTATAGAACTCTGGGGAAATGATAGGTACTGTATGTAACAGTTCATAAGTGCATATCAACTGCAAACTTGCATGCTTGTGTGTTGCCCATGTGTACGGCCTGTGTTTCCCATTTATAAGATCGCTGCAGCTTTGGGACTCAAGTCAATTACTCATTAGTTTTGTTAAAAGCAAGAGCTGCTCATTTTTTGGAAGTAAAGAACTTTTACTGCACTGCTTAAACTTTGTTAGTTTTCCAAGACCCACATTAAAACAAGAAAGCTTATAAAACGTAGTGCAACCAACTATGGAAATCTGCAGAGAGCAGAAAGCTGGAGACTATTATAAGTTCAATCCCTGCGCTGTAGTTAATGCTGGATGGGACTCAGTGGCTCTCTGCTGGCTGTGAATTTAACTGATTAAATCAGCCAGTGCACGCAGCAGTGGTGACATGAAAACAACAATTAATAAGGCTCCCCCCTGTGCCATGCGGCTCCCTTTAACCGAGCAGCTAATAACATAACCCACAGGACTGCAGCCCATCACACACACACGCACACGTGGCAATAGTTAGTTAACAGCCTCTATTTACAGCACTTGAAATAATGTTTCTGCTATGTGGTGCATGGGCGCCTAAGTATACATGTACACTGATTGTCCTCACAGGTTATTTTCATATATGGGTGAATTGCCTATCAAGCACACAATAACATTACAAAGCTCAACATTATGATTTTTCCCCCCACTTGCTCTGTTGTGCCAATAAGTTGACCCAGTAGAAATAAAAATGAACAGGATTTGAAGTAATTATTAATATAAAACTTTCATAATAAACCGTAGAAAATGATTGAAGAATAAACAGCAAAATTGTTAATGCATTTGAAATGTATCATTTGTAACAACATAATGCAGAAGTATAAGTGTGTCCTTGCACTAATTTTATCCATAGATGAGCGTTCATAATTAACTGAAACCAGCAGTACTAAATGTAACCTGTAGTAACACAAACCCAAAACCAGTGGGAAGTTTTTCCATTCATCTGTCTTGTCAATGCATAAATCGGACCTGATAAGGGGTTGTCATCTTGTGGCTTTTCTAACATACCAGCTAGGTGCTTTCGGCTGATGTAATGGCCGTCGAGTGTGTTTGCAATAATGTTGTCTGTAGAAAAGAGGTTGCTCAGTACACCTTGCTTGGAAGTCACCAACAAATGGTTGATTCATCAACCCAAGGACACTGTTGCCTCCACAACACTAGAAACAGACCTTTTCTTTTTGCTTTGTCGTTGAAAGTTCCCACCACCATGTCTGCTCCACACATCTCTCTAAGTTTCTGGATCCCTGACTTAAGTCTGTGGTGGCGTCCAGTCTGATTGATCAGAAAAAGCACATCAGAGAGGAGAGTGGGCCAATGGCAGAGCAGAGAGACAAAGGTAACAGGCTTATGACTTGGTGAAAAATAGCAAGGCCAGAAGCTTTTTGGGGGCATTTGCACAATTAGGCCACTGACTGACCAATCAGTTGGCCCAAGTCAGTTTCTTATTGACTCTAGCCACAGCTAGATTATATTCCTATTGTACCCTGCATTATATTCTCAGCTAAAAGAGGAGTCAGTGTGACTACCCCCCTTGAAATTATTTTTTCTTTTGCTTTGACATTACGTCCTTTCTTTTCCATGACGAGTGTGACTGTACATTATGTTCACTCCCCCTACGCTGCTTACTGCTCCTTGCCATCCATTTGCAGATTGTCATGATAAGGGTGTATTTACATAGCCTACCTCTCAGTCTGTATGTATTATGGCATTGACACTAGCCAGAGCTGGGGAGGAGTATTATAGTTCACACTCGTTGCTGTATACCGTTAGGTTGTCATGAAGCAATGTGACATTGTTTACTTGAATTCATAGCTAACATAATGTCTGCTTTTAAAACTACAAACATATGTTTGTAATTTATGAGGTGAAACCAGCACTAGTGAAACTGGTACAGAAGCAAATAACTAGTATAGTGAAATGTATAATAATTCAATATATTATGGTTGCATTACCTGTTTACCCATTATTTAGACAGGTAAGTTATTTAGATGTTTTTCTATGCAACCTGTGAGCTGTGAGAAACAGTTCTTAAGAAGGATTCAGTCTCAGCCAGGTCCTGGCATATTTAAATGTCAATGAAGTCACCCAGGACACTTTAACATGGCATGTTGACAGTGTGAAGGATTAGACAACACACACATTGCCTTTGTGCACCTTCCTCGACTTGAACTTTGCAGGGCCCTAACATTACTTCGCACACCACCCTCCATCATTTTTATGCCTGTGTGAATGTGTGTTTTTTGTGTGTGTGTTTGTGTGTATGTGTGAGAGAGAGAGAGAGGAGGGGGGAGTTAAGGTGACCTCTCACCTCTGTTTGCAATATGTCATAAAAACCCATTGAAAGGCAGAATTCCTCCTTTAAAAAAAAAGCCTTTTGATGTTAAAATCTCAAACTAACCCCTATCGCGGAACAGTTGCGAAAAGTTTCCCTTCCATTCCTTCTGTGATTGCGAGCGTATTCCGGTTCCGCTGTGAAAATGATGGATGACAAGTTAAATTTGTGTCTGGGGAGTGAAGGTGAACTGTGACAGAGTGATTTGTCTTGGGAATGGAGGGTTAGGGTCAGGCGAAACTGGGCGCCTCAAGGCACAAGACATTGACAAATTCATCCTGCCCGCCGCATTTCTGAAGCCTTTTGTTTTGAATCCTGGCTACTCACAAGTGACCCCCATCCCTCATCCTGCCAGCCGCTGAAGGATGCCTCGCCATGCCAGGGGAGCTCAGCACCACTAATTCTTGTCATTCACTTCCTTGACAGGCCCAGACCCACACTCTCCCGTTGCATGAAAGAGGGAGGCTGAAATATTTATTTCTGCGCAATAATGGCTGACCAGATTTAGGGCCATATCATTTTTCCTGTTGCCTTATCATTGCAGGTCACTGGCAGGCCTCAAAGTGTTCACTGGGCTGGAAGAGCTGGTCGTCGACAACAATCTGCTCGGAAATGACCTCCGGTTGCCCAGGTTACCCAACCTCCACACCCTGACACTCAATAAGAACCAAATATCCTTTCAGACAAAGCACTCCCTGCCTCTATCTACCATCTAATTCTGTTTTCTACAGTGTCCAATACAGATTACACCCAGAACTATTAGAATAGAACTCTTCAATTTGCCTGTATGTTTCTTTATATCCGTTACTGTATCAAAGAACCCATTTTTAACATAGCCTCTTTGCAGTGAACATAATGTGTTACAAAAGACACTCTTAAGTACTTGTTGTCACAGAGCTCCACCAGAGGACTAGATTTTGAACCACAGGGACCTCTAGTGGAGTCAGACTTGAGAGTCAACACAATAAAGGTGGTTTCATGTTCAGGGGGAGTAAAAGGTGTTGGACATCCCAAGAATGAGAGCATAATCCAGTGTACAGTATGTTCCCCTTAAGAATATGTTAAGTTAAATAACATGACAAACGACTCATTCAAGATTTTTCACATTCTGCATCAGATATCAGATGTATATATAATTAGTATCTGATGCAGTATACTGTATGTATATATTAATATCAAATAATACATATATAGAAATCTAACATCAAATAAAATGCTTTAATTAAGGTGTTTATTTTTATTAGACACGCTAGAACTATACTCACATTTTGACTCATGGATTACAGTGTGTCCTACTTACCACCCAATGCCAACCCGTTAAACCAGAACTCCACACAGCCACCCTAAATTCTAGACGTAGGAACATTGCACGGCTGTTAATGATCAGTCAAAAATGTGTGAACTTCCTCCCTTAGCTTCAGAACAGGTTTAGCAATGTGCCCTGTTTTCCTCTGGTTGTGTAGTTCCTAGGGGGTAACGATGCTCTCTTGCTCCCTCTCTCTCTCTCTCTCTCTCTCTCTCTCTCTCTCTCTCTCTCTCTCTCTCTCTCTCTCTCTCTCTCGGTGTGTCGACATGCCTCATACATATCTCGTAAAGTCACTATGTTTAATGCACATCGTTTCAGATTAAGCGCCCCGTT
>CABFOS010079758.1:0-15277 GCA_900660315.1 Diretmoides pauciradiatus | reverse complement strand
CTGAAAGAACACCTGTGCTCAATGGGATTGTGCTAATTTCTGGTATTCTGCTGCCATTGTAATTTACCTCCTCTGATGCATTGCTTAATTATTAAGTTTGGTTACTTTGTTTTATTTTGTTTTATTTTTATACTATCTTTGTATTATTATTTGTACTATCTCCCTTGTTATAATTAATATATATTTTATTTCCAGAATATGGTGAGGTTCTCGATAAGCCCTCCGAGGGTTTCTTACCTCTCCAGCACTGATATTTATTTCATTTATTTCAATTTTTCTATTATTAATCTCTTCTCCATGTGAAACACATGATGCGTGTATTGTTTTATATTAAAGTGCAAATAAATAAATAAATAAATAAATAAATAAACAACATAACCAGGGGAGGTACTTGCTGGTATACATTTTTAACTGTGTCTATGTGCATCCCCAATTCAAAATAGTCAAGGCACTCCATCTGCAGGTACAAAAATTAAAAAGCATTTGAACCCAGAAGAAGAAGATCTGGTCAACACATGCTGGTCATTGTTTTGTAATCATGTAGCCATGGTAATATAACTGTTAAATGTGTGTACCTGCAGAGAGACTCCGTTTTTTGGAATTGGGAATCCATGTAGACACACTTTAAAAAAATTAGCAAATGTTGCTTTTGGTTACATCATGTATTGATTTACCCATACTTTTGTATGATGAAAGACATATTATACAAAGTCGTGACACACCAACAATGAGGACGCTACGCTGTTGTTCGTCCTTAAAAGCCACATGAAAATGCTTTTCTTTCTCCAAATGCTGAGGTTTTGCAAAATGTGTAGGTGGTGTGCCACATTTTGCAAATGTCAATGGCTTTAATCAAGGTCCCCTTGATTGCTGGGCCATAGCACACAGGGGTATCTGCCAAGAGTGTTGCACAGGCTCTTTATCATAATTTATCCCATGGCAAGGGGCATAGTTTATGTCATGGAGACTTAAGGGACTGTGGGGACTGGGCATCAAGGTGGCTCACTCACTGACCCAGGACTACTTCCCTTGCGAGTCCAAGGAAACTGGCTTTCTCCACTTAGGCTGTCTGGCCAACAATCAACTCACCCTCCTCCATATAACAGAGTACATCAGTGACCATTATCTGGGCTTCCAGCTTATAGATCAATCTGAATAGGCTCTAAAGCCAGATACCAATCAGTGATCTCTGTATTGGCATCTGTCATGCAGTGGATCCAGTGCATCTGGGTATGACAGGAACAGATGGAAAATCATGGTCTAATCCATGATTTCCCACTCCTTAAAACACACCAACTCAGATGTAAACGTAATGTCTATGTGTGATTATGATGTTCTGCTTGAAACAGATTACGCTTGAAATCATCTTGGTGACCATCATGGACTGTTGCTTCATTCCTGTCTCTTGTCTCATTCCCCCATAATGGTCTATAAGCACTAAGGTCTGCTGCACACTGACATTTGATGCATGAGAATTGCAAAAACAACTAGAGCAGAAGTCCTATAAATAACTATACACAATAATATGCAACAAGCTCTCAATTTTGATTACAACATTAAAATGTTTATATTGTGGTGACTGGGACTACAAGGCCGGAATTGAGCAACTTAATCCCTTTATTTCCATAAGATTGCATATGCACAATTGCAAGAAATTGCATATGCAGAGTACCACTTTCCTCTGATGATACTCTTCTGTATCGTACTTGTGTGAATGTGTTTATAGTTTTCCCCACTGTGTGCACACAGCTTCAGCCAAGATGAACCAGCTGCATATAAAGTGGGTCACACTCTATCTCTCTCTTGTTCTCTCTCTCATTCTTTCTCTCCCTCTTAATTTCTCCCTCTCTTAATTTCTCCTTCTCTTTCTTTCTCCACCAGAACTGCCTAGCAAAATCATTCTGTTTATATTAAACAATTCCATGTTTGTGTATGTGTGTCTGAGATACTGATGTGCCACAGTGCAAAATAGATTCAGATGCAACTATCTAATCCTGAAATTACAAAACCCAGATAAACACCTGTATTATGTATCACATCTCAGAACTCACATTGTTTGGATCCAGAAATCATGAAGAATCAAAACGGGTGACTTTTTTCACCTAGTTTGTTTTGTAATTTTGCAAACAACATGGACACTGGGTGGGTGTACATATCTGTCAACCCATGTCCATTTCCTGAGCAGGAGAAGAATTTAATAATGATAATTTGATAATTGTACTGTTCGTTCAATCAATACCATCTTTTTCTGTAGCCGTTTCAACATCTGAAAATATAACATCTCTCTGAATACCAATTAGTTCTTCGCTGACACTGAGTCACTGAGGGCCCTGTGCTCCTCCTTCCTACCAATTGCTGTCTGGTTCATTATTATGGTCTGTCTGGCTGTCTGGCAGGCTGGCAGGCGGGTGGTCTCTGAGTGAACTTGATCCTGAAATTGGCAGCTGGCTGCGGTGTGCAGGGCAGTCAGGGGGCCGTGTGTAGCTGGGCCAGTTATGTGCCTAACACTTGTCAACAGTTCTGTAATGAAGGTGGCCTTTTCCTCTGTGGCCTCTTTTTCATTAGCAGGGTCAGGGGTCACCGCCCAACACTGGGTGTCTGTCGGCCTCAGCGGGCAGGGACGGGTGAGGAAGACGGGTGAGGAAGCTGCTTAGAGAGGGGATATGGGGATTGAAGGGGAAGAGTGTGTGAGTGGGTGGGTGGTTTGGGGAGGGGGGGCGTCTGTGGTGTCTAGTTGGCTTTTTACCCCCCCCATTCCATTCCCATTCCTTAGCTGCACCCCATTTCCAGATGACCCATAGCTCTTCCCACTGTCATCAGATAGGCACATCTATCTATTCACATACGTTCACATTGTCGTCACTGCACTGGTCTCTTACCTTGTCTCCACTGATCAGGGTTTAGTCTGCCTGACTGTCTGGCTGTGTCTCCAATGTCTTTAAAACTTGATCAAACCTGTCCGGTCCTGGCCACAATCTCCAATAGATTCAAGGCTATTGCTTCTATAAATAATCATTCCTGTATCTATAAAACGTTTGTGCAGCAAAATGACTTAGTAGCAGTAGTAGATAGTTAGCAATAAGATATGTTAGTTTTAAATCCTGGTGTTCTTTGTTTACCTGGCTAGCCCCAGTCAGGGGGAAGTCCCTTAATGGAGATAAGGCATCTGGCCCCAGTTCAATCCCAGATCCATTGATCATCTCCCTCCTGTTAAACCACAGAACCAGTAGACCAGGACCTGTCCTTATGCTCCTGACCTTGTCTACTGGCAGACACAACTCTGGCTCTCTGTCAAAAAATCATTTTACATTGCAGGCCTAACCTCAGGCCTTATTCCTATTCACTGGCACTAGTCTTTATCACGCCATTATTTCCCAGCACCAACAGGCTAGCGTTCCAGCCAGCCGAGTCAAAAGTTCAATGTCTGCTTAAAACAAGAGCTGTCTGTGAGCTTGCCACCACCACACTTCTCTCCTCTCCCATCTGCCTCGGGTCGTAGCTCGGCTGGAGAGCAACTGACATGAGAGAAGCTGCCTGGCTGTGTGTGTGTGTGTGTGTGTGTGTGTGTCCTACCCACTCCTACTCTTCTTTCCACTCCTTTCTCTTTCCTCCATTATGCTCCTTTAACACAGATGTGGCCAATTGAGAGTGGTTGAGAGAGAGCGAGAAAGAGAGCAATAGAGAGGGGGGAGTCAGTCAACATCCCTCTCCTCCTCCTCTTCCCCTTCACCCCGACCTCTTGCACATGAAAGGGGCTGCAGATTGCCGATGGATCGCCGGTGGGGTGTGTGCTATGCGAGGGCCCCAGACCCAGACACAACACAACACACAGAGCTCTGCAGGCCTCCACAGCAGGGCTGGAATGTGACCTGCTCCAGATTTTAATGCCAGACTAGGCCCCGTGTGTGAAAAAGAAGTGAAAGGGGGAGGATATGGATGGAGGGATGTCAACTGCAAAACACATGCATGCTAGAGTGTGTCACATATTTTTGCTGTAGCACAGAAACAGCACAACAGCACACAGCAAGGACAATTGTGATAAATACTTTTTAAGTCACCTTTATTTCTTTATCATCACATTCCATGAAAGTTGTAATGAACACTAATATGTCATAGATAAGAATATCCTTACTCTCTTTCTAATTAGATTCACAATGGTACATACTATATATATTTATTGGCCATAACCCTATAAAGAGAGGATCAAAAAATAAATATGAAGTTAAGTACAGAAATCCATATACATATTGATGTAAATCAATACTTCTCAAAGTGGGTTCCACATAAAGTGAAACCAAAGAGCTTATTTGATTCTGGTAGATAAAATGAGGCTTCATATTGCATTATTATAAGCTCAAGTGCTCAGAATAGATATTACAGAATGTACTATATTTTGGGATAACCCACACAACATAAAGCAAACATACCAATCGTATTAAGGCATATGAATGACATTAGTGTATTCAAGATAAAGTTTAAGAATTACTACTTTAAAAAGACCTACAGATATCCGCTTGGACAGTTTTGACAAAGTAAATAAGGAATTAGAAAGACTGACAACAATATCTGTTGAACTATGAGAAGGTCACAATCTTCCCTGGTATTTGCTGAGCAATAAGGAATGTCAGAAACATTTGAGAAACAGGCAACAAGACGTCAGAGGTTACAGATAACTTAGTAGTTTTGTAGTTAGTTGACAGTCAATCAGACTGGTGAGGTCACTGGAACTTGGAACCCAGAATTTTTTTGAAAAGGACATAAATGTCCATCTGTCCTACAGAGTGAGAGACCGTGAATGACTCTACTGGATAGTGGAGAAGTCTTTAAGAAAATCACAGGTCTTCTTGTGGATAACCTCTCGAAGCTTCCTGACCCTCCGGGCACTGGAGGACCCTACAAAACTGTCAGGCTGCAGGACGGCCATGCCATTGTGAACATCTCCCATGATGATCAGCTGTCCCTCGGCTGCAGTGATGTTGGGGCAGGGGCAGTTCCAGTCCATGTTCAGGAGAGTCACCTCTAAGGGTTCTTGGCCAAAGAACTTGAGACCCATCTTCTCATCCTTCAAGATCTCTTCCACTGTCACCAATGCATGGCCTGACTCTTGCTCCTCTGTCAACTCAGTCACACGCCCCAGGATCACAAAGTCACTCTTGCAGAAGCTGGTCACCATCTTCCCCCGCGGTTTACACATCTTGCAGTTGTGGTTCTTCGGAAAGGGGCACATCTCTTCACAGGCTTCTTTGGACTCAAAGTTGTTCTCATTACCGCCACAACCTCCATAGACAAACGATTGGCACTTTTTGAGGCTGCTGCTGTAGGCCCAGCGAGGTTCATAGGTCTTGCAAGGTCCTTGGATGCTAGGTAAGCTACAGGGGGCGGCCAGTTCTGCCCCGCACGACAGCATGCAGGCTTCATAGGTGTCAAAATGGTTTTGGTTTTTATTGCATTGGCTATAGGTGAAGGTGAAACAATTGTTCCTCTTTGATTCATAGTACCAGCTCATATGCTCTTCACCACAGTCGTCTGTATCTGGACTCTTCAGGCATTCCTCAGCTGGAAAGGGCAAGTTGGTACTATTCCCCTCTGCATTCTTATCTCTCGGTTCTCTCCTGATCACTACCAAGGGAAAGTGGGATGATATGGTCCCACCGACATTTCTGGCTGTGCATGTATAGATGCCGGCATCCTGTAGTTGAGCATTGTATATGACAAGCTGGCCAATATTAGTGACCACGACATTCCCTCGGACATGATTAGGTCTCATAATGATGTTCTCCTTGCCCTCCAGTTGTTTCTCCCAGGTGATTTCTGGACGTGGTTTCCCAGACACCTCGCATAGGAAGCTAGCTGTCTCGTCCACAAACACAGCCTGTTGGGTGGAGCCACTGAGCATGGTGGGAGGATGGATGTAAGCTGGAAGGGTGGTCTGGAGGGCAGTAGTCGGACGAAGGGTGGTCTCCACGGGAATGGGGCTGGTGTTTGGCCAGGTCAGGTGGTATCTATAGGTAAGTTGAATAAGAAAGGAATTAATCAGTGCTAGGAAAGGATCTTCTGTAATTATTATAGATATACATACAGAACATATCTATTGTACTATATGTGGACAGCAACCTTGAAAACTAAAATCTTATACACAATTACTTCTACTATTCAAATGCTTAAATACTATGTACAGATACAAGATCACTTTACCTCATCACTGCAACAAACAAATGATAGAGATCTAAAATACTTAACATGTTACCTGCAGGTGACCACAGAGATAGAGATACCCTTGGAGCAGGCCTCTGCATCCATGTAGCACTTGTTATAATAGGTCATGCCGTCAGATGCACAGGTGAAGTGGGGCTCTCTCTCACAACGGTCCCTGCACTTACAAACAGGCTGGCCATCCCAGATGTCACACTCGGACCCTTGCTGAGTGCACATGAACTTGTCGCATGTGGCGCCCTTTGGCATTCCAATGGGGCCTTTGTTGCCCTTGATGTCCATGTACCGTGCCGCCACACAGCTCTTGTTACCACACACATTAAGGCAGCACTTCTCAAAGGTCTCACAGTCCTACGGTTGGGAGAGAAAAAACAACTAAAATCGTTGAATGTTTTCAATGTGGATCAGTTTTGGCCAATATTTGTTTTAACATAGATAGAGCATGGACTAAGATGTGAGGGGAGTAAATTAAGATAGAAATATAATATAATTGGCATACCAATAGACATTACATCATTATGGAGATGGTTTTTAAGGTTTGGGTTTCTTCTGGCTATTTTTCTTTTATCCATAGGCAGGAACTCTTGCATAATGCAAGGGAAAACATGATGACAATTTAGCAGCAACTTTGCTGTTTCACCTCCAATATTTTGGCATGTCAAATCACCATGTAATCCACAGTATACTGAAGGAAAATAACAGAACCAGAAAAAAATCTGTAAAGCTGATAGAGATGCATTCAAACAAAGACAGCAGCAACCCAAATAATAACATATCACAATTTGAATGGGATTAAACTAGAATGAATCAGTTACTGTTTTTTGCTTCAACCATTACTTCACAAATGTCACTGGCCTTTAAATATCCAACATTACCCAAGAATATTATTCCTAAGTTATTCCTACTCATTTCCTCCACAATGCATTTACATCATGCCATTTATTTTCTTTTTTTCTATTGTTTTTTTCTATTGTTTATTGTTTTGCTGCCTAATTTCCATTCTATATTATGTTGTATGTTGTAATTTGTTTTAATAGCAATTGGAAAGCCTTGTATTAGTTGCATATTCGAATTTAAAAAGAAAGAAAAAAAGCTTCTTGGCATCTTCTACACCTTCTTTCGAGTTCGAAGCGCCGGTATCAAGCACAACACCACTACACGTGAGAATTAGATCATTTATTCAGGGAAAGTATAAACAAGATAACAACATGTATGCAGTGGAGGCAATTTCAATGTCACATACAGCTGTTTATAAGTCCACAGCTGACATGTTGTTTCACCTTTTGAAACTTAGGAAATAAACAAGTAATGTAAAGTCCTTGTCAGTCGTCAAAAGAATATCCATACTAACATGCCTGGAATGCCAACAGGACATGCAAGACATGTGCCCTTGAACTTTAAGTGTGTGTGTGTGTGTGTGTGTGTGTGTGTGTATGTTCTCCATGGAGCATAGCCTATTCATTCCTCTTCTCCAGGTATTCTCTTTCTGGTGCAGTGTTACAACTACTTAGCTTTACTGGTCTTTTTTGTCTTCCTCTCCATCTTAAGGGAAGTCCTTTCTGCCTTGCATGGATTTTCATCACTTTCTAGATCCCTTTGAACAATGAATGAAATTGAGATAAATATGACAAGCTAAGCTATTTTACAGACCTCTAGGTGGAGATACCAAGGCATTGATCTCCCATGCACTCCAACTGTTCACAAGTTAACCTATCAGCAAACTTGGAAGCAGCATTTCTTTACAGCCATGCTCAAGCTAGCATCTATTAACATGAGAGCAGCTTAGTTTCTTGGGATCCCTAGTAATGTTATAATGCTAAAAATTGTAGGTGCTAAATTAATGTTCAAAAACAATCTGAACAAACTATTGTGAAATAACATTAAAAATGTCACAGCATTCCTTTAATCAATGAATCAATCAGTGTGTGTGTGTGTGTGTGTGTGGGTCTGGGTATGTTGAAATGAGAACTGAGACAACAGAAAAACACATATTACAGTGAAATGATTATCTTGATTCATACATGTTTTCTTGAACAGGTAACCGTCATCTAAACAAGTAATAACTGTAAACAAAATATTAAAAAAACACCTACAAATGTCTTAGATGTCAAAAAACAGTTTCACCTCAAGAGACTATAAGGCACATTAAACAAGTATCAAATATTAATATTAATATTATTTTCATATTGCACCACATGTGTTTGCATGCACACAAGTCTCTTGTTGAATGCTCCTATACATCAAAGTTTCCAGTGTTAACAATAAAATAAACAGTAAGAACTGATATGGCTCTGTAGCGGCTGTTCAAAGCTCTCTATGTGTTAACTCCTCACAGTTAAATTAAGACTATTTTGCTATGTATCCCACATTAAGTCTGGGATAAGCTCTATCTTTGAGAAACCAACAAAAACATCAGCCAATGGGATACATGCTGTACATGTAACATACAGTATACATGGCAGTATCTTGGATGATATTGGTATGCCTCTGGTATCTTATTTGGGTTTGTCAAACTTTGGACAAGGGTGTATTGTCAACAGGCTATGGTGTGTAAATGTGCAAACACAAAACTGGGATATTGATGAGCATGTAAACACACTCATTGTAACAGTCTGTTCCAGTGAGCTACCAAATTGGTTTGATCAGTTTTGAAGGAATATCAGAAGGAGAAATTCAGCAATCCATGATATGTTATTCTTGGTTACATATATCAGTTGTGTACTAGAGTGTCTGTGCCAAATCTGGCGAGTGTGTTTCACTTAGCGATGGGATCAGAATTACAGTTGATAGCATGCTTAGCACAAATAATTCATGCTTGGGGTAGTGAGACGACCATTTGATTTATTAGGCATACACTTTCCACCCATTAAAGGCAGGGTAGGTAATATTGTTTAGAAACACTTTTTGTTATATTTGTTGAATTTTTCTGGACACCCCGATAGCGATCAATAATATACGAGCTCTGACACTAAAATGAAAAAAATCCAATGTTTCTAGCGGGCGCAGGACAGGAAAAACTACCTGTCTACCTACCATGAAATGATTGGATGAACTACCTGCCTACCTACCTAGTAGTGGCAGTAGTGTGCGTTCGTGTAAACTATTTTTTAACTTACCTACCCTACCTTTAAACTTCTGTGCCAATTGGTAGAATTCATGTCTAGTGCGTTTGGTGTCCCTATGTTCCCTCTGTAATAATTCAGACAACAATTCTTAAGTCTGTCTTTTCACTTTGCTTGCAGTATCATTTGGAGATCCCCAGGCCAGTCTTCATGTACTCGTAAACCACATAGCTGATGCTGACTGCAGGAATGACTTTCATGAAGTTGGGCAGGATGCCCCTGTAGAGTCCAAAAAAGCCTTCTTTGACCAGAATCCTCTTCACCAGTGTACTCATGGAGGGCTGGTCCGAGGCATCCAGAGACGCTGAAGATAAGAAATAAGTTAGGGTTGTTGTTGAGAGTGTTGCACAAAAGAAACATGCTTTTTCCATGGTATGTTCAAGCTGAACTGCACAACGTTGCACATTGGCGGCTCCAAATGGCAGTAAGAGGTAACTGTTTGACAAATGTAACTTCAAAATCCAGAAATCATGTTACCTGACGTAAGTAAACTTTATATCAAAGGACACCAAGGGGATGAGAGAGAGCACTCAGAGCTCTTGCTCACTGCTGTTTAGGAGACAGTTTTGTGACAGTAGAGGAACGCACTGACACTGTAACCTCATTTTCAGGTACAACATACAAGGTACAACAACGACAAGCTGTAGTTCACCAAGGAGCTGAAGGTGCTACAGTACGATCTGTCAAGGATCAAGCCTACAGGTCAGGGAACAGAGAATTACTGCTCTGCCAAGTAAAAAAATTAGCAAAGCACTCTGAGGTGCTAAAACAAAGTATAAGGAGAGGCTGGAGTGGGACTTTTCACAAAATAACCTTAATGTAGCTGCCTGGGGCCTCACTGCAGTGGCTCACCAACTTCAAGCAGAAAAGCCTACAGGCCCCGTCAGCCTGTCTCCGGGAAACCAGCTGAACTAGTTACTGCCGGTTTAAGAACCTACATTCATCTTCCTCCCCATCCCCCATCACTCCTGCTTCCATCGGCACTGCAGGACTGCAATATGTTCAGCTGGGACCCCACCTGCCTGACCCTCTCTCCTTAAGCACAGGCGCTCCTTAACGCTGTGTGCTACCCCCTCCTGTTCTCCCTATACACCAACGACTGCACCTTCGGTGACCCACGCATCAGACTGCTGACATTTGCAGATGACACTACAATTATGGGTCTCATCTCCAACGATGAGTTCACATAACAGATTGAGGTGGCACATCTCATGTGTCATGGTGTGCTCACAACAATCTGGATTTCAACGCTCTCAAGACTCAAGACAGACAACACACCTTCACACAACAACACTGTCAGACTGCAACAGGTTGTCTGCTCAGCTGAGAAGATCACAGACTGTCAGCTACCCTCCATCGAGGCCTTGTACACTGCCAGAGCAAGGAAGAGAGCTGGGAACATCTCGGCTGTCTCCCACCCAGGCTGAAACTTTTTTGCTAAACTGCCATGGCAGAGATGGCACAGGAAAAATAAAGTAGATCCGCACACTGAAGCTCCCCTTTACCTTTTGTTTAGCCATCAGAGGTGGTGACGTTTCAGGCACACAGCCCTTTTTCAAACATGTTTGACAAAACAAACAAACTTGTTTGGACAACACACCTGTGCCACACCAGAGCGGCATATTTACACTTGATCTCTCATTATCACCTGCTGCTGGACTTATGCCCTGCAGTTGCATTACTTGCACATTCTACTGTACATTGTAGTAAGATGTTTATGTTGCACAATGTGGAATCTCATTACCTCCTCTATTCATTGCAAATACACATCATACATTGTTACCTTCAGCCACACTTAATAAACTGTTTCTGAATAAGTATGTAATACCATGTAACTACTGTGTTTTCCATAGTTGTAAACATCATCACTGTTGCCACTGACTGTATTTACCTTGTGCCTGCATGCGTGTGCGAATGAGTGCGAGTGGATAGCTGGCCAGCTGGCCACAGGTGCTAGAGATGGTACCACAGCCCAGCAGCACCAGAACTCCAGGGTTAGCTGAGTCTTTGGCATAGTAGGACAACCAGGCATTCTTCAGACTCTGAGTCACAGGAGAGAGAGAAACAAAACAACATCAGGGTATAGCACTATAATCAATTACTCTGATTTAAATGTATGCAGTCCCACAACTCACGATGAATTGGTCCATCTCCCATGCATACAAATGCGGTAATTAAACAAAGTGTACTCTTATGTGAAATATCACCGAATATCACTGGCAGCATATATCACTAAGCCTGCATACCTCGTAAACAGCAAGGTCTATACCCGCGTAGGGAATGATGCCCAGTAAGTTTGGAATGTAGCCCTTATAGAAAGCACGGACGCCCTCGTTCTTCAGGATCTTCTTGGCACAGTCAAACATTCCTGCATACTGGCCAGTTTTCCTCAGGGTCAATCTGGTTTTCAATACCTGGAAAATTACAGACAGATGAAGAGATGGTGCACTCAGTTGGTATTTTTGTAGTGCTAGGGATTTCTTTCAAATACGTTCCTCGAATGATACAATATGATGAAACAGTGATAAGATGTCTTACCTCCATGGGGTAGATAGCTGTCTGTGCTGTGGCCCCAGCCAGAGAACCAGCCATGAACCTCTGGTGCGTCTTAACCTTACTGCCCTCGGACGATAACAGCTTCTTATACTGCCACAGAAGACACACAAATAGCATGACAATAAACCAATATGTTTTATTGATAAACTGTCTCTGTCTATTGTCAAACTATATTGCTGTATAAAATGGACACATTGGAGGCACTGTCCCTTACTTGTTCATAGGCTGTAAATTTGATTGCTGTCTCAGGTGCAATCTTTAATACATTGATTCCATTGCCTCTCCATAGTGATGTTACACCGCCCTCTAGGACCATCTGCTTGAAGCCCCTCACCATGCTGATCTGGTTGGACTTAGAGGAGTGAACCTGCAACACAGATATACAGTCTACAGGATAGTTGCACTTCAGTCTGCTTCTTAGCACTGACTACTTATTTCCTGTTTGAGAAAGTTAACTACATTCACCTGCATGAAGACCTTCATCCTGTCCAGAGGTGCAGTACCAGTGCGAGAGACAGCGCCCGCCATCGCCCCTGCAGCCAGCTGCTTCCAGATACCTGAGGTCTTCTCCTCTTCTGTGAATTCATCAGGGATGGCAAGACTGTCACCGATGTCCAGCACCTAGTCAGCACATGAGTACATTTACTCTTCTGCATGATTTGAATCCATGCACACTGGTGTATTTGAACGTCTGTTTAATAAATAATGTTAGCTGTCTTGTATCAGATTCATGTTGCCATGAATCTGCTTCTTTTTTTTCAACCTGGGCCTAGTTATGTTCCTAGTTTTTGTCATCATGCCAATCACTTCTTCAATTTCTTCACTGTACAGCTCTACATATCTCTCAGGTTACAGGAAGTTTAAAACTCCCTTTCAATACAATAACACACTGCGGTTACATTTAAACATTTAAATAGCCGTCATTAAACAATTATCATACATTTCAGTAATAATAATCAATTTGATCATTTTTGGAAATGCTCATACATTTCCTTGTCTAAGCTGCTGGTCTTCAAACACGCTCGTCACTTTTTTGAGTTTCTATTGGCCCTATTGGTTTGTATTGGAGAGCAGCGCTCCCTGCAAACTGAGAGGTACACAGAGCTCTGCAGTGAAGTCAATCACTACATTTTGATCAGAATTGATCATCACGATGGCAACAACTAGGAAAATATGGCCCAGGTTGAAAATAACCAGAATAACCAGGATTGTTCTTTATTTCAATCTTTATAAGTAAGGTATATATGGCATACAAACTGTCTTTGTGGTTGTTCAAATTCACAAGCCTATTTTACACTTCTTCTTTTGAAGTCTGTTGTCACACTGCAACTATTGCAACTATTTTGTCACACTTGCCAAATGTCTTCATCATGCCTGTGCAGTTTACATGTACATTACAATTTGTGGTATGAACATCCGATCAATCGTGGACAGAGGACAGAAAATCAGGAAATTGATTTTTTTTTAAACTGCACTAGACATGAAACTATTACCAAGTAGAAATGAACAAAGAACCAATCAACTGAGCTTGTGCTCCTTATGCTTTGGCCAGCGCAGTGCCGGAAATCATAATCACTGTGTGCTGACTAAACCCTTGTGCTTGCATGCTTTAAGCTGTTCCAGATAAACTAAGGTCATGTTATTCCGTGTTATTCCTAATCCTTAAAAAACATCTGGTGGTGAATAACATGGCTGAGAAGCAATTTATTGCAACAGTATAAGATTCACAAATACTTGACCAGCAGGTGAGGTATTGTTTTTCAGAGGAGAGGAGAGGAAATGTTGGAGGAGAAAACAGAGGGGAAGAGAGTGTCGTCCTGTGACCAAATAACTTAATTATCTTAGACAGTCCATAGTTTCAGTTAAGCAGCTGTTGACTGTAGGGAAAAAATCATTATATCTGAACACAAGGTCTAGAGGACATGTGATGAATTGAAATCACTGCATGACTTGTTTCTCTCTCTCTCTCTCTCTCTCTGTGTGTGTGTGTGTGTGTGTGTGTGTGTCCCATACCGAGGAGTGTTTCCAGAAGCGTATAATCTCATCCAGGTTGTGGGCAGGGTTAAACAGGAAGTGTTCCCTCCACTCGTTCCAGTCCACCATCATGGTACCATCAATGTCCATACTAAGGAGATACATGACTATTACATACATGACCATCCAGCTATGGATTGATGCTTAGTATCTCACAGCTCATAACTTCCAAAAATAGACACAATCAATATGTTTGACCATAAAAAAATGTTGTTACACAGGACAGAAATGAGGTCAAACCTGGTTAAGATTTTCTGGGCATCCTCTCTGGTCACGTCCATGCCCAACTCTCTGAGCGACAGCTGGATCTCTGAAGCATCAATGCGCCCTGCGACAAAACAAAGGAGAGTTATTGAAATATGCTGCAGTATTAACCGCGCATGGCTTTGCGTTATCATCATCTGTGAGGATTAGTGCCAAGTAGATAAACTGCTTCACGTCACCATCGTTGTTTTTATCGAGACTCTTGAACGTCAGCCGCAATTTCTTCTCGTGGTCTTTCAGATATTTCGTGAACTCGTTGAAGTCGAGGCTCCCGTCTTTGTTTTTGTCCCCGGACGACACGATTTTCTGCATAGAGATCAGTTTAAACGGTTAGTCCATGTGTCCCCGGTTAGTGTTACAAGTGCAATTAATAAGCGCGCGTCAATTAAGTCTGAGAAGCGGCACAGACACACATTTGATATATTTATTTATGTCCACATAAATACAAGTATGCAAAGGACATAAACAGTAATAGTGCAGTCAAATGCCGGGAGTCGGTCAGTTACAAAAGTGTGCAGACGGCAACCACAACAATGCATACAAGAAACACACGGGATCATCAGCAAGAACGAACACGTAGCCAACAGAATTCTCTACGAAGGAGTGCCGAGGGTGAGCGAGAAGATTGCTGTAAGGAGAATGAGACTAGCAGGACACTGCCAAAGGCACCGAGAGCTGCCGGCCAGTAATGTTGTGCTGTGGGAACCAACACACGGGCGCCGGTCAAGGGGACGTCCTAAACTAACATATGTGGACATTCTCAAGAAGGACGTGGGAGCTCAGAGCACCAGCGAACTGGCCAGATGTATGGAGAATCGGGATGACTGGAAACGACGATGGAAGGCTCGTCTGAGGACGACCTAGAGAGAGGATGATAACTTGATAGGTTGATAGGTTTGCTAGGTTGATGGGTTCATGGGTTTGATAGGTTGATAGGTTGATAGGTTGATTGGTTGATGGGTTTCATAGGGTTGATAGGTTGATGGGTTTGATAGGTTTATGGGTTGATAGGTTGATGGGTTTGATAGGTTTGATAGGTTGATAGGTTGATGGCTTTGACAGATTTGATAGGTTGATAGGTTGATGGG
>CABFOS010079576.1:2529-14019 GCA_900660315.1 Diretmoides pauciradiatus | reverse complement strand
TTAAGATGGAGGTTGATTGCAATGTGCTATGGGGACTTCCTCAGTGGACAGGGGATATTTAAAGGCCTTTTCATTGCCGCGTAACTAATTGCGTCAGTTTCCTATCTCCCCAGCAGAACACCAGCACCTTATCTCCATGACCTTCCATAGACAGGAGAGAGAGAGAGAGACAGAGAGAGAGAGACACAGGGAGGTACGGAGTGTGTTGGACATTAGCTGGCATCCCACGGGAACCTGTGCATAGGTCTCTATCTAAAAGACTTAAACGCACGCTGCCATCCGTCTCTTTCCTCGAGGCCTCAATGTACAACATCTACCATCTCATTTACAACTGAAGCTTCTTTTAAAGCTGCCAATCCAGGCCAAAGCACACCCCGGAGGCTGCAGGGCCCAGATAAAATGCTCCAAACATTGCAGTGCGTGTAAGACCCTGTCAATCAATACCCCTGGAGGGAAAAGATCCTGGTTGGCGCAAAACCAAAGGAAGATGTTTTTTACCCACATATTGACACATTTATATTGGCTGTCGGTCACCCAAAGGCTCCTACCCGGGTTACAACCGGGGGCATGAGCCACTTTTTCCTAACAAAAGGTCTAGATGTCGGTTTGACTCTTGAGGGCATGATGAGAATTGTGTTGTTGCAAGCAGATATACCAGATATCATGATACACCCCTTCAGTCTCCGGACTCAGAGCTGAAGAAGGTAAGATGGGGGGCGGGGCTTCCAGAACAAAAACAACTACCTATACTCCCCCCTACTATAGGAGCGGAGGCACGTGCTCTACATGCAACCCTGGTTAATGGGCTGATGAGGAGAGCATCGCTGATACTAGACCACTGCTTAGTGACAACCAAACTTGCAGTGGGAGGAGCGCTGCCTTGAGAATCCCATTTGAATAAGCACTGAATTAGGAAATCCACGAGAAGGCCTGGGCTGAATAAGAATGAGGGCATTAGGATAAATATAGAACAAAGATACTTTTTGGAGGACAGCGTTTCAAAGCAGAGTAAACTAGAAGTCTGCAAAGAGAGCCAAAAAAACCCTTCTCATGCTGTAGTCTGAGGTTGTGTCCCCACCTGTGTGGAACCCTCAGACCAGTTTATTTGCAGCTTTGTCACAATTATCACTACTCTGCGGGGCAAAAGAACACCTCGGCTGTGTGGTTTACTCTACTGTGTGTGTGAGTGTGTGAGTGTGTGTTATTATGTTAATTGTCTGTTTACCGCTGCGGTGTGACAACAGAATGTAGTGTTTTCCTCTGGTACATTATTCATGGGCTCGGGGAGAGGTTTGGCTCCATGTCTGGCACTCGCTTGTTTTGTCTAGCGTCCCCTGCTACACGGGTCCTATCCACCCACACCTCTCACATTATAAATTCCTAATCGACGCCCACGCTCATTCACAACCCCAAAAAAACCTGCTGGCTCTCCTCTCCGGTGCCGCAGGCGTGAGGAGCTGGGAACAAGTTCAGGTGAATCTCTCCTTTGTCCTCATGCTCTGTTTACTAGAACAACATCGCTGATTAATAGAGATAATCAGATAATGGGTTTTAATGAATAAATTATGATTGGCTGGAACGTGAGGCGCTGGATGTCCCCCAAGAGGCAAACAGGTTTGAGTGCTTCTATGCCAGGACTCGCTTCACAAGCTATTCCCGCGTTTTATCTTGAAATGTGGTGAATATCGGCTCATGTTTAAGATGTAGAAAGAGTAAATTTGTCATCGCAGTGGTTGAGTGCTTAGTATTTATATGTTATTCATGCAACAGAAAGTATCTACAGACAGGAATTCAGCTTTTTGTTATCAAGGTCACCCAGGAGCAGTACAACAGTCGCTCAGAATGAAATGATTCACCACAAGAGCCATGATATGAAGAAACCAAGATTGGGATTTGATATGGTCCTCACCCATATCAAAAGAAGTTCACCATGAAGCACAGGTCGGGGGAGCGACCGAGCTGGAAATCGATGCTCCAACAAGTTTAACCCACATCATCGGGAGACGGTCGTCTTAATTGAAAAGCTATCTTGAGCATGGACCGAAGCGCAGCCATAAAACGCTGGAGTCCAAATCGAGAGTGTGATTGGACTGCACTTCCACAGCTGTGCGAAGGGGGAACGAGACCCACCGGAGCGGAGGAGTGGAGCTGATGGCGGGCGGGCAGGAGGGCAGTGGTGGGTAAAACAGATTTTTATTGAACCATTAAATCCCCAGTGCCAAACATAATTTGAGGCTTTTGTTGCTTTGTTGCCATTAGCTGCTAACAAGTCTGTCGCTCCGGGGCACTGGCCTGATGAAAACAGAGTGAGAAGACAAGGGCAGATCGGAAACAACAGCGCATTCAATCTGCACAATTACCGCTCCGTTAACATTACACCGACCGACTCCTAAATGTCAGAGTAAACACTCAACATCCAAATCTAATCGGAGGAAGGTACAGGTGGAGAGAGGACACCGGAGCCTCATACTGTGATGACGCGTCAAGTGAGACACAGAGCAATAGACAGATACAGTCTCAATGAGAGTGGGCAGGTGTGGGCCTCAGTGTGTGTGTGTGCGTGCGTGTGTGTGTGTGTGCACGCGACCATGTAAGTGTAAGCTCAGAGGATAAGTGCACATTGAGCGACAAGGCCCAGGCCACATCACCATAAAATGTAATCTATTAGAGCTTATCCCAGACAAGATCGCTACATCTAAATTCATCTCAGTCTGTCAGGCTCTGTTCTATTCCCAGTGCCGCTGCACCGTAATGGGATGTGACAGCACATGTCCCAAGGAGTAAGGAAATAGGGGCTATCCGTGTCACATTTCCATACGGCTGCTTCTCTCACAAAGTCATAGCGCAGCTGCCAAACACATACACACAAGTATTGTATATTAAACATTTGCATGTCAAGTATTGTGTAGCATTTGGTACCAAAGAACAAGTTTGTTTTATGAAGCTTGAGATGAAGCTTTCTGTATCCTTGAGAGGGCCTGATCAAGTGTTCCTCCACCTGCATAATCGCCCAGATCTCACCGAGCGTTCCTCCAAAACCCAAAGTGCAGTGGCAAAGAATGGTGTTATCTACGAGAGCAGCAGCCACTTGCAGCTTTACCCCCCCCCCTTCTTGCTATCGTTCTCTTTCAATGCCTCGCTCTCCTTCAATCTGCCTTGAAACAATGCACCAATCACTGCACAAGGACCGCCAGTCGCGCCTCCTCCAGTCCGGTGGGGATTGGCTGCCGCTCCGAGCTCCGGGCTCTTCCAGACAGCAGCCGGGTCCTCGGACCGCTGTGTGGCTGCCAGGAGCAAACAGCTCTAACGATCGCCCAGCGCCAGCGCCAGCGCCAGCGAAGCAGAGCCGCAGATACACAGGCTAGAGACAGAGACCTGTGGAGACCAGAGTGGGCTGCCGTGCATCGAGTGTGCTGGCTGTGTACAGCTTTGTTTTCAAGATGATGCCACTTGATTCAAGAAAAGCTCTTGAAGCGAGTTCATTTGCACTAGAAACAAATTCTATTTCAACACCTCTGGCTGTTGTTGTTTCACGTGTTTTAAGAGAAATACAATTTTAAGATCATTCGATTTTTTGCTATCTACGTCTCTGTCTGTCTATCTGTCTGTCTCTCTATCTATCTATTCCTTTTCTGCTTCCACAGTAATCCTATTTACATTCCACTGGAGATGTTTAGAGTCAGGTCGCGTCCTTCAGAGTATCACTGCTTCCACTGGTGAAAGATGTAATGTACAGTACAGTACCGTACACTGTGTGTTGAGGTATTCTTGGTCCCAGTGCTTATACAGGGTTTTGTGTAGAATGACTGAGGGGTGGACTATTTTGTGCCATAGACTTGATGATGGTGGTACTAACAGTCTCTTGTGTGTGTGTGTGCGCTTTCTCAAGGAGAAAACATTTTAAATTCCCCCCGTCTCTCTCTCCCTCGGTCATGCTTTATTTATGTCTACCTCTGACTCTATTTCTCACCCTGTCTCTTCCTCTCAGTCTTCCACATTTATACTTTCTCTCCCCGTCTCCCTCCTGTTAGGTTTCTTTACCCTATCTACCTTAATTTCTCTCCCTGATGCACTCTGCTTCTGCCCTCTCCAGCATCTCTCTGTCACCTGCTTTTTGTCTGGGTAAGAGAAAGCTTTTAGTCCCTTATCAAACTCTCAGGGGCTGTTATCGGCCCTTCTTGTTGCTCATCAAAACAAACCTGCGGTGACACCGGGGGTGGAGGGGACAAGTACATCCTCTTTGTGACAGGAAGCCACAGGGTTTATGGGAAATGTGGTCTTTATTTTGAGAACCCCAAAGTGCTTCAGTCTCCTTGCTTCCTGCCCATCAGCAGCCAGTCACATGCTACACATCCTGCTGCAACAACAGCTCCAGTTACCAGTCAGCTACTTGAGGTCATCAGACAGTAGCGTGCCAACGAGGTTACATGTCAGTGTGAGCGCAGAGTGAGTCAGCTAGCAAGGAAAGCCTCCCTGATGGCAGATACATACAGATGATCCTTAGTCTTTGGAGTTGAGACGGGGGCTGTGCATAGAGAGGGATGAGAGCTCCCGTATGGATTAGTTGGGCTGGGAGTTGCGTCTGCTCTTCAGGAGAACACAGAGCAGCGCCACACTGGATTGCACAGCTGGGGAAAAGGTTACACTTCAATGAGTGCGAGCGAGGGATGAACAGAGAGAACAAGCTCACAGCAGCAAGGATAATTAGAGTAGTCTACCTTTCCTCTTTCTAACAGTACAATCGGTGTATACCGGATGGGAACGTCTTCAGCTTAGCGCCTGTGGTGTTTCGGCTGCGACAAAAGCAGCATTGTGCACTTTGTGTTTTACTCAGCGAGTCAGATTCTCAAGTATTTATTGTGATCTGGTTCTGATTCTGGTTTTATTTAGCAGTGAGAAAGTAAAAGTTAATAATAACGCTGTCCTGTTGCTTAACACTGAATGCAATTTGGATTGTCAGCAGTAATCATGTTCTTCTCTGAATATAAAATCGGAATCCTATCTGCCACCAACGTTATAGTCAAGACCCCATTAGCTGAGTCTGACTCGAGACCAGAGGGAGACGGATCTTTTCAAGAACACAGGATAGATTTACGCATCCCACTATTTTGGATAACAGCTTTATACAATGGATGAATCACTGCATTCACTTGTTCTAGAAATAAGCGTCAGGATCTTGAAACATCGCATAATAAGGCGTCACTTCACTAACACCAAGAAAATGACACTTGATTCCAGAAAACCTTTGAAGAAAGTTGATGCATCAGAGACAGATGGAATTATCTCACCCCAATGAAATATTTTTTTTGCTCGCTGTAAGAAAACTACGATGTTGAGAGTCAATATATAGGATGGAAGGATGTGCTAAGACGGATACAGTCTGCATCCCAGCAGTGGAAAACACAAAGCTGACTCAAAATATGCTCTGAGAGGCCACAGAAAGCTGGGCCTGAATCCTGCCTGCCACCCTACCACTGACCCTTTTCTGGGGTGCCCCCACCCAAACCCCACCCACCCTTTCTCCTCGTCCCCTCTCCTGTGCTCTGTGCCAGGCCTGATAAGGCATTAACATTCCAGGCCTGTGGAGCAGGATCGGTCTCCTCTATTGTAATTACTGCAGTCCACCCGTGCTCCACATCTACAGCAAGTAACTATTAGACAGAACAGAGCCCACATGCCGACCATTTCAATGCGGGCGTCATTTGATTCAGGAAGAATCGAGATCAGAATACATAATGACGCATGGTAGAAGGAAAACAGAGCCACACACACTGCGAGACATCCTGTATATTGACAGTAAACAATAGACTACATGCAGCATTGGACGCTATCCTGTGCTATACACAGTACGGCTGCAGCTGGAGAGGGATTTGTAGCAAGCGATGCGTTGGTCAAATGTACCATGAGGTGGTTGAATGAATGCTAATGAACTACTGGACGTGCATTACACTTCCCTCTACAGCTGCAGCCATACTGTACACCATGCTGCCCAGATACTGAGCTGTGATGAGAACAACAGGAAATGGGCAATATCGCCAGGACAAACGCTTTGTATTGGCAATGTTATGAAGTAATGTTAATTAACCAACCCCAAAGTGAGTGGGAGAGAAAGAGTGGGTGGGCAGAGGTAGCGATGAACTTTAGAGTGTGAACGATACGACTCAGGGTTCCATATTTCTGCTGTCAAAGCACAAAATAATACCATGAACACAGCATCAGTCTGGGCAGAATGTGCAGCGCGGAGCCGCGGGGCGGAAACGTGTCCAAAGGAGAAAACAATGTGGGGATTAAGAAGGAGATGAACAACTACTTTTATTAATCCCCAAGGGGAAATTCAATTTTCACTCAGCTGTTACACACACACACACGCACACACACACAGACACACACACACACACACAGACACACACACACACACGTATAGACATGTGGAGAGATGTCTGAGCGATAGGACTGTCGCTTGAGCAGTGGGGTTTTGGTGCTCAGGGGCAGAGGAGGTGAACTGGCACCTCTCAGCCACCAGTCCACCTCTGCCTGACTGGTCTGTGTTGGACTTGAACCGGAAATCCTCCGGTTCCCAACCCAGGTCCTACTGACAGAGCTACTACCGCCCCCCAAGTGATCCACCTTTCAATTAGGTCAGCAGGTTTCAGAAAGCCACATTTAAGACTTTTTAAGACCTTTTTAGTTTAAAAAGAACAAAATAAGCTTAGAAAAACTTCCTCAGAAAACATAATAAGGAAAGTACTGAAACTATAAATGGGACAACAGAAAATTAAATTGCATATTGTAATACCGTGTTCTTGCACGGTGGAAAAAAGAAGACCTCTAAAAACAATATAAGACAGCTCAATGTTTTTTAAGGCCTTCATTAATAAATGGTTTATTTATTCAAAGACTTTTCCTGACTCTTTAAAGACCCATAGATACCATGTACTGTAGTCCTCTCATACCACTTAGATTGAAGTGGAAAGAAGTACAGACATTTGTTTGTCTGTCTCTGTTCCAGTCTGAGACACACAAACTCAACGCATTTCAACCAAATAAACGACCTGTATTTAAGCTAATCCACAATAACAGATATTCTGTGGGAGTTGTAACTGCTACGCCACATTTACAGCATTGCACAGCGCTATAGGCACTAACATAGAGGGGACTGAAAACTACTATTTCCAGACGAGAAATAGAATAGAAATAATTAGAGGAAAATATAGAGACAAGACAGATAGCGAGAGGGAAAGCAGCACAGTACTACTGTAATTATAACTTGTGGAAGTCGATGCTCCAGCAGATTCCATCTAAACAAACAGTGGCAGTGCAGTAAAACTCCAATCTCGTTAATCTAAGGCTTCTAATTGAGGGAATGGCAGAAGCTCACAGATGGTGCAACGTGCGAACACACTGCGGAGCAATTAGAAGAAGTCATCTTTCCTCTCCTTTTCACGGGTATTAGATGAGACAGTTTCTCCAAAACTCGATGTGGATGAAACTGATAGAAGACGAGGAGGAGGATTAGAGTAGAGGCCGACACAAGCAGAGAGGTGAGCTGCTTTCAAAATGGATATCAAGAGTCTGCTGGGTTTTACACTGATTGATGTGAGAAATCACGTTTCTCTCTGTGTGTGTGTGTGTGTGTGTGTGTGTGTGTGTGTGTGTGTGTGTTTGAGTGTGTGTTTTATTTCGTTAGCCTTACGCCTCCAGCCCTCCCTCCTTCACATTCCTACAATTAGACCCACCTGGGAGCTGCCCAGTAGAACCAGTTTTCTATTTCTGGTCTTTGGGCAGCGTCACTGGAGCAGCTGGGGGTTAAGTGCCCCACTCAAGGGCAACTCCACAGTAGTTCTTAAGGAAGGGGAGAGCGTTGAAATAACAGGATGCGTTGTCCCCAACAAAAAAGCATCCATGTGCGTTAAAAGAGTGCACACAGCTGCACATATTTTTAACACGTCCCAGGAAGCATTTCCCAGCTGGTTTACAAGTTTAACATCAACCCAAATGGATTCGTAAACTGATTTCACAAAGCGCTGCAGGTAGCAGCTACGGACGACGCTGACACGGATATTTACGATCCCGCAGGCCGTCATATCAACATCTATTCAACGTCAAAGGGAGGGGGGAGAGGATGGAGACGGAGTATGGAGGAGACGGGCTCCCCAGCTGCTCCCTGCTCGTGGGAGGAGGGAACGACGAGAGAGGGAGGGAGGAGGGAGAGAAATGGGAGTCAATAGAGCTGTGATTTGTAGACCAGAAGCAAAGGTGGAAGATAAAGCGGGACAGGCCAGATTAACTAGCGCATGGGAGGCAGCCTTGGCCAATTGGCTCACCATGCTGCTTTTAGCCACATAAAAAAGAGCCGTAGAAAGGGACGAGTGAGAGGGAGAGGGAGAGAGACCGTGTGTGTACGTGATCCATTTCCTGTGTATGAATAATGGTCTAGATGGCAATTTATACAGCAGAGGTTGAACTATAGTTTGGACACTTCTTGTCCTTAAAACTCTGCAGTGTTTGAATCTTATGTACATTAAAATGTCACCGAGTTGATTCAAATAAAGCATTTAAATATGAAGTGTGTATATGCATATGTGTGTTTGAGAGCTATAGACAAAGAGACAGCAAGAAAGGGGCGAACGATCTGGGATACGTTTCATATTCGTGCAGAGAGCTGGTATGAAATATGAGAGGGTCATTTGTGTCTGGATTGGGAAATGCCAATGTTAACACTGTGCCTCATGATTGCTGGAACCAGGGGTCAAATACGTGCCAATGAGAGGGCACGCGGTATGAATGCCCTCTGATTGTATTGGAGGAGGACGTTTGACTAATGACTAAAGCCGTAATGATGCCGTGTCAGACTGGAGGCGCTTAACCGACAGATGAAATGTCAGCAGCTTTGTCACAAAAGTTGACGAACCAAATTAAGGCGGAAGAACCAGCAGTTTTACGCCTCTTCATCCCAATAACCAATAGCTCTTTCTGTAAATCCCGGCGTCAAATTCATGTGACCGATCGGGTTCGGGGTTTGAACCCAGGGCCCCCGCACCAAAAAGCACTGCAACAACCGCTGCACCAAGAGAACCGGCTCTCTTGGGCTTCATTTCCACCAAGGGGAACCTGGTGCTGGTGCCGGTTCGGAGTCGGTTCAACTTGTGAACCTTCAGAGAACCAGTTTGCTTTTCCACAGACCCGAGACACGTCACTACGTCATTGTTTACATCTGGACATGTCGCCTCCCACTCATCTGTACCGGAGATACGAGGCTGCTACTTGCAGCCGTATTAAATAAATATGTCCATAGAAAATTATTTTTTTCCAACGAATATCTTAGTTTAAACAATATTGAGTGATCCATGTATTTGTTGTGTTGATATGTGCGACAGTTATTCAGTTTGTGAAATCACGATGTCTAGGAAGTGTCGGCTCAAGTTGTCTGCTGAGCCCCTGATGGAAGCTGGTTGTGATTGGTCGCGATAATCGATAGTCCCGCCCCCAGCCGCTGACGTAAGCGGTTCTCGGTTCTAGCCCAGCTCCGAGTTGGTGCCACTCTGGAACCAGTTCACCGGGCCGAGAACCGGTTCTTTTGCTGTCGAAAAGCAAAGAACTGGTTCTAGATTGGCACCGGCTCCGAACCGGCTCTCATTTCCCCTTAGTGGAGAAGAGGCCTAAGTGACCAATTAGAGACCAGCGTGAAGTCACATGCAAGCCAAAGGTTGAAGAACACATATACACACTCACTTGGCCGGCGCCCCTCACCCTTGAAACTTATGTATTTACATGAAAAAACCAACCAATATTTATTGAATGCTGAAAAATCATCAGCTAGACACGTTGTATAAGTGAACAGCTTTAATTTCATAACTATTTTTGTATCATGTAGGTAATTAATGTTTACTGTGTTTACTTTTTCCTGAAATTTTAAACATCCTAAACCCTCTCCCTCCATTGTAGGACTGTTGGACTCAAAGAGTTCAAAGAATCCATCTAACAGCCGAAACATGTTTCCAAAACAAAAAAAAACACGGTAGAGGACAGATAAAAGGATCGGATGCTGACTTGGCCGACGAGAACCAATGGAAAAGCCCCGAGATTCAGTGGGAGAATGACGCATCACGCCGGGAAACAAGTGGGAAAATGAACAGCTGTGCATCAAACACAGTCCACGTCAAAGTGTAACTTCGCTTTCCTGAGAAGTTCCATCTCTCCAAGATAACGGGAAGAACTTCATCAACTATCGCCTTTTCTCATGTAGGCATGTGACAGGTTGATTGCTATCTGGAATATTGTTTATGTTTATTATATGGGTTATGGAGGACCCCACATCTTGTTTTGGTGTAAATCACATCTTATTTTGGTGTAAATCACCTTACTGCACTAGCAGACGATGTTACTGTTTCAACAAATTTGACCTTCAGGGTAATGTCACTTGTTTCAGGACATTTATTTGTGAAAGTGAAATTGTCTTGTTTCTTGTTTCAAGTGTTCCACTGTTTAGGATGTTTATAAGAGAAGTAATTTTGGTATGTGGGAATGCACTACATAGTTTTTGCCACCAGGTGGTGCCTGCGAGCAAGTGGCAAGTAGTGGTGGGAAGTTCTGATCTTTTTTCAGATCTCGTTCAGTCAAATGTACGAATCTTTTAGAGTCGGATCACGGATCATGTTCATTTGCGCATGTGCAAATCGAAGAACGGACCTCTAGGTACCGGTCGGATCACGAGCACGGATCATGGATCATGGATCATGTTCTTTGCGCATGTGCTAATTGAAGAACGAATCTGATACCAATCTTTTCGAGTCACGGATCACGGATCATGTTCTTTGCGCATGTGCACATCCAAGAACAAAGTGAACGATCCACTCGCAGTTAAGAATCGTACGTACCGGATCACTCAAAAGATTCGTTCTTTTTGAACGAATCGTTCATGAATCGGCCAACACTAGTGGCAAGGCAGTAGAAGAAGAAATTTGTGTTCTTGTTCGGTTGTTGTTAGCAGCAGTAGCCTACGGGCAGTAGTTTTGTCCAGCAGCAGAGGACATGTGCAGACTTCAGAGAGGGAATGTACTGTCTGCTGGTTGGTTTGAGTTATGTAGCTTACAGTACAGTAATAAAACCCCTGCACTGAAACCACGTCCCGTTGTCCGCCTGGGTCTTACTCACTGATGGAAACATACCAAATATGCTCAAGAAAACACATCGCCCACATGAATACAAAGAGTGCGAAGCATTAGACCATATTTAAGGTTTCCATCATTCCGTTCCTCTGCAGTAAGTATAAGTTTCTCTCTCTGGCTTCTGTGAATGACAATTGAGTCGGTTGGCGGCAATCCAGCGGTGTGAAAAATCACCGTACTGCTATCAGAGAAACCGGCCGGTGTGTGTGGACCTGCAGACTGATATAATTTGGTGCTTCAGCAAGCTAGGAAGGGGAGAGAGAGAGAGAGAGAGAGAGAGAGAGAGAGAGAGAGGTCCTTTCCATCAGTGATTGGGTTACTC
>CABFOS010079490.1:2403-14489 GCA_900660315.1 Diretmoides pauciradiatus | reverse complement strand
AAAAGCAATCCCTTACAGTTACAAGTAACTTGTAACTGTAAGGGATTGCTTTTTAAAAGTAAACTTCCCAACCCTATAAACAACATCAGCTGTTTAAGACACGTCACACACCATTTAGTGACAGCTCTGATGAAGATAGAAGTATTACCGTCGAAACATGTCAGGTAGGAATAACCTGTGTGTCTGAGATATAAGAAAACACTATGATCTGATTAATTTAGTGTTTAGATTATGTAGCTTGTTAACTAGCTAACCATAGTATCTGTCAACTAACCATCACCGTCTTAACACATCTGATTAGCACACTAGCTAACGTAGCTAGTAGCAGATAGCGTTAACAGTAACTACATGAGCCTCCTGGCTGGTTAACCACAGTATCTGGTCAGTAACAATCAGAAGGGGGTGTAGAGAGTAGACTGCCTTTAAACAGGGTCAAACCCCCACCCTGCTGAAGTGTCCTTGAGCAAGACACTGGATGCCCCTGTGTGTTACCACCCTGCCTACTTCCAGAGCCATATCAGAGGTTCCCCTGGGGTCCAGGCACAGCACGATCTAGCCCAGTAGGACATGGTCCTGGATGAACATCCCACATTGCATGCTAACCTGGACCCAACCACAACCCAGACTATAACCAGTCGAATAGTTGATTCAGGACCATGTCTTACTTGGCTAAATCGCTTGAGCAAAGTGAAAGATATTTTAATTTTTCTGAGTTATTTTATTGAGTAAAGTTTCTATGAGAATGTGAATGTCTCTGATTGGTCTGTTATCCACTGTGATGTGAATGATTCTGTCATGTATAACAAACTAAAGGGCGTGACCTGTGGGAAACAGATCTTACCAGTATCTGTTGGTTGTAAAATGATCCATCCAGGTCTGGTTAGCAGCTGACTGGAAATCAGCCACGAACCGGAGCAAGGTGCCAGTCACAGGGATCACTATTTCTGGGAGTTAACCGTCACTAATTGTTAACAGATTTGGATTCTGCTTCTACTGAAACCGGTTTTAATAAACCAAATGGAAAAGTACTGTTCACACCCAGGGATCACATCAGTTTTATGTACACCCACTCAAGGCAGGGCTGGTTTTTACAATGGAGTGACTCATCTTTCCTAACAAAATCAGCTTTGCTGTCCTGGCTGGAGACCCAGTAGCTCAACAGCGCCCTCTACTGGGAAATGAAGCAGTTAGACTATCATCTTTCTACCCAATATGGCTTAAACTTAAATCCCAGTTCTGAAATAAACCCACTTCACATGTGAACATTGAAACTCAGATTCTGGATGACTCGACTCCTCTAGCATGAAACCTGAGCGAGACGTGAAATGCTTTGTGACTTAGTATGCAAATCTCCTGGAAATCAGACCTCCAGGCTCCTTGCATTAGTACTGAAATAGAGACCTGGTCTGGATTGGCTGGACCCACAACGCCACCGGGGTCATGTGCACATCTCTCCAACCAGACACCTCCCTCAAGGGACTAATGGACCATGAATGTCTGCAGGTGTGGAGACACTACTAGCAGTTGCTGTCCCATTTGGTTTCAATGGGAATGCTATGTTTGCAGTTAGCAAGTCAGATTAAGGCTGCATGCCATTACTACCATAGTATGCCAGAAAAGATTTAGTATGTCCCAATACAGTATGCCTAAAATACCAGGATGTTGCACTACAACCGGTCACGTTTCCAGTATTTTGCAGAATAGCCAGCATGCTTTTCTGGCTATTCTGACCCACAATCCTCTGCAGCAGTAGAGGAGTCACATCGACTGTCTGACCCGAGACAGAGCACAGCACATTGATAGCCAAGGTGTCATCATTGCATTAATTATTGAAATCACCTGGAGTATGTCCTAGTTGTATGACACTGCATGCAATAGTACATACTCTGTAAGGGAAGCTGCAGTACGTACTAAAAGTAAAATAGTATAATTTGAACGCAACCTTTCACAACTACACTTCAATGAACTCTATAAATCACCTGCAACATTTCCTGTATAATTAACAAAGCCACACAAGTTTCATTCTTCAAGGCAAATTGTTCCCCATTTTATTTTTTTTAGTCATTTTTTGACTTAACAAAAAACCGTTGGGACTTTATGAAACAAAAGAAATGCAAAAGAAACTTCTAAGGCAAAGTCACAAATGCAGCAACATGGTCTGGGGAAGGATAATGGAAAGAAAAGGTGAAGGTGATGGGGGTGGGGGTCTCAGTCGAATCTCCATCAATAGGAATGTTGAATGGCAGAGGGTGGGGTGGGGGCTGTAGCAGGAGTTGAGGAGCGATGGTGTTCAGAGCTGTCCACAGTTGGTTATGACGATCTTGGCGCTGGTCTTGCCGCTCTGGGAGCCCTTGCCTTCCACCGCCTTCACCACATTTAGTCCCTCCACCACCTTGCCGAACACCACATGCTTACCGTCCAGCCTGGAGGAGAGACAGACAGGTCAGTTAAGTCACAGACAGACAGGTAAGTTGTAAGCCACAGACAGACAGGTCAGTTCCCAGTAGAGATGGGAAGTGTGTCTCACCAGGAAGTGGCAGCTGTGCAGATAAAGAACTGGGACCCGTTGGTGTTGGGCCCGGCGTTGGCCATGGACAGGATGCCGGGTTCTGTGTGCTTCATGTTGAAGTTCTCATCGGCGAACTTGTTGCCGTAGATGGACTTGCCTCCGGTTCCATTGTGGTTGGTGAAGTCGCCGCCCTGGGAACCAAGATGACACACCGGTCACAGCGAGACCTCAACACTAGCAGGGTTCTCCAAATTAAATTCAAACTATTTTATAACCACTTGGATTTTACACCATATAAAATAATTTACCAAGTACTTGAATTTAAAAACACTCATTTAATACACAATAGCTTTGTGAGGTGTTTATACTCTAACATAAAAATTATATATATGAAAAAGACGTGCATTTGTCACATAAGAGCCTCCTGATTCTGTTGCCACTAGGGTTTAAACACTTGTTACCTGACAACTAGAGCCACACTGATCCGTTGGAAAGTGGACAGAGTTATTGACAGATAAATTTGTGTCCGTTGGGCTGTTTTAGAACATCCAATATGTTGAGTCGCCTACGTCCTGGCATTCAGACCAGGGAGAAATCATGGATGCGATGAAGGTTTTGCTCCTACAGTAGCAGTAGCACTCAATTAAAAAAAGAAAGAAGATCCGCCCCATAGTCTATGATCCGTACAGAAAAAGTTGGTTGAACTTTCCCGGACAGCTGTCAAATGGTCTTGATCCATGGTCTTACCACTTTAGCCACCTAGCATTAGCTACAGATTCACTACAGGGCAGACAGTAGACATGGTGTGTTCAATTGATGCTCTGTATAAAAACCACCTCCAGGTTCGATCCGCCAATGTATCCTTGAGCAAGGCACCGCCTCTGGCCTGTCTGCTTACCTGGCACATGAAGCCGGGAATGACGCGGTGGAAGCTGGAGCCGTTGTAGCCGAAGCCCTTCTCTCCAGTGCAGAGCGCACGGAAGTTCTCGGCAGTCTTGGGCACCACGTCACTGTAGAGCTAGGGACAAATCAAACACCCAAAATCAGTTCACTGGTACAGGGTACAGAAAGCTCAGTCTCCATTTCACTAATCAAGTTAAGGGATCATCAACCTGTCAGCTAAAATGACGAGATGAAACCCGTTACCTGACCCCTATCAGCTCCCCCGCACTTTGCTCTGTGATGCAAGGCGCCATTGCTGCAGCCTTGTAGACTTACACTAAAACCGTCATAGCACCACTGAATATTAGCGTTACCATAAAAAGCACCAATGTAGCTGCTACTAAGGGAGGGAGGCCCTACTAGGACAGAGACCAACGGAGTTAAGTATTAGATGCAAGTTCAAAGACCAATGAACCTCGTTCAGCTCAGTGGTGACGCCATGGAAAAACCCACAATGCAGCATTGCACCACTGGACTATCTGCATGCGCTGCAGAGTGACGTTACCATGCAGGCATGTTGGGGGGGGGTCATGAGGCGCTGCAGCCTGGTGTGCATTAGGCTGGTATGGGTTGCAGGAATCGCTGCTGATCCCAGACCAGCATTCTAGACTCCACAGCAGAGACTAGAGCTCTAATGCAGCAGACAGATGACAGATCTAATTACCTCCATGTGACCAACTAACCGAGTTGCAGCCGGGTGCGCTGCTCGTGTTGTACCGAGACGCACCGGGAGCGGTTTCCGGACACAGCGCCCATGTTGGCGCAGCTAACGTTACAGACAACACAAAATGGCTGGACCTGTTAGCATGATAGCACTCTTAGCCACTAGCGTCTCGAGCGCGCATAGCAACGGCGCCGGTATACCTGCTTTTGTCCGGTGTGACGCAACACCGGCTTCTCTACCGGCTGATACTGAGCGGTACCGGCAATCAGATCTCCGGCCACCTCCCTAAAGCCGCATCTCCTCCTGACTCCGCCCCTCCCGGACGCGCTGGTCCATGGAACGTTCCAGAACTGTTCCTCCGTCCATGTACACGAGCCGTTAGCTCGATGCTAACCTGCTAGCTCGATGCTAACCAGTTAGCTCGCCGCGGCTTCCTGAGGGGACGTCGGTCAACACCGGGTTTCTAAATTAGATGAATAAGCTGAGTTCATAGTTAGGCGGTTTCCCGGGCTCGGCTTGAGGCCGCGAAACAATGCAACAAAGAGCCGCGCGGCCTGCACGCGACGCTCCGTTTCTGCGGTCGCGCGCTCACACGGTGAACTAACCAGCCAAGCAGTTACGACATTCATCCACTGAAACTACCGGTTGCCCCGTGTGGCTACCGGCACAAAAACTGGCTCGCGGGCCTCTCGCCGGTCCTACCGCGATATGAGCTGTTGAACAGGTGTGGCCGGAGCCCGGGACTAACCGTTCACTGGACCGCAGACATCACGCGCTTCACAGCCAAAGATGGCGCCCAGCGAGACGCGAGTTCAGAAACACTCACGCGGTTTAAATTGATTAACCAAGTTGACAGAACAGACCGGGTCAGTCGGAACGAGACGTGATAGTTCATGTCTTACACTGCACAAGACGCCTGGAGACAGCAGCAGGTTAGAGTTACATTAGATAGAAGCAGCGACACACGCGCACATGTTCCTCCAACACCGTGACAGCCGCCTGGCTAGCGCGATGCTAACAACACCAGCTAGCAGCAGCTAGCAGCACTTCCTCAACACGGAGCTGAAGGAAGCACACACTCTAGCAGCACAGAGCGAGCCTCTACAGACTAATTACCTCCATCACAATCCGCCCGAGCGGCTCCCGGTCGGCGCTGATGTCGAAGAACACTCTGGGTCTGGCCATTGTGGTCGGATGAACTGGAGGCGGCGGACTGAGCTTTTCGGCGGGGCGTGCAGACTCGACCTCAAGGAACCGAAAAAGATGGAAGCGCGTGAATTAGTTTTATATAAGATGCCGGTGGGCGGTGTAAATGCGAAGGGAGCCAATGAGAACGGCCGGTTATTGATTGGCGTGTGCTTCAGCGAATCAGCAGCCGCTACAAGGGACCCTCCTTTTTACTCGTATGTAAATGGCTAGAACCAGGACTGACCGGGTGCTTGATTTGGACAACTGATTGTACCAGTTAGGCGGGGCTTATCTGTTTTAGGCTTTACTTTAGGCGCGAGCAGCGGAGCGCCTCCCACCGCGCCGTACAGGACGGAAAAAACCCAACTCGTGCAGCAGCGCGCGCCTCATCTAATTGACAGCTCTGGCTTCCATACAGTGCACGCGCACGGTAAATAGATGTAATTCCGCATCAGCCCCGCAGTCTGAGCGCGGCCCCGCTGGGTGCGAATGCGCGATCCCGCAGTCAGGGCGCGGTCCGCGGTTCTCCGCATAGAGGAAGGAGAAAGTTTCCCTCGAAGGAAAATGGAGAGAGGGAGAGGGGTGAGAGAGATTGAAAGAGAGGGGGGGGGGGGCAGATTGAGAGAGAGACCCATGCCAATAAAGCCACTTTGAATGGAAATTGATAGATAGCAAGCAATACAGTATCATATCATATATAAATAAAATACTTTGCTGTTTGAAAAATGACTTGTAGACTTATTAAAATGGAAGTGAGCTGTGGAGTGTGGGTGGTGGTTTGGTATCGATCAATGACCTTTCATGACCTGCAGCTCCAGAGGGGCGGGGCTGGTGGCATGTCATTCAAACCAGATCATTAATACTTTTAAGAGACAAAGACTATAATATATAGAATTAATAACCTTGTAATACTAAAATATAGGCATAAAAACTGGTAGTGTGGCTAGCCAGTTAGCTGTAGCCTCTAATGCTAACAGGTATAAAGAGACTGCTAGCATAACTAGCCAGTTAGCTGTAGCCTCTAATGCTAACAGGTATAAAGACAGACTGCTAGCATAACTAGCCAGTTAGCTGTAGCCTCTAATGCTAACAGGTATAAAGACTGCTAGCATAGCTAGCCAGTTAGCTGTAGCCTCTAATGCTAACAGGTATAAAGACAGACTGCTAGCATAGCTAGCCAGTTAGCTGTAGCCTATAATGCTAACAGGTATAAAGACCGACTGCTAGCATAGCTAGCCAGTTAGCTGTAGGCTGCTGTACCTGGACCATATGTTGAGGCTGACACAGATCTGGTATCTTATTGATGCTAAATTCTTTTTAATAATGATAAACTCTTCCAGGCCTCCTCGTCTTTCCAGCATCTGTTTATTAAATTAAAAAGGTTATTATTAGCATCATTACTGAATCATACAGAGTGATAATGGTCATTTTCAGAAGCCACCTGACTCAGTGGGACATGGAGACTTACATCACAACCGTTTGGACTCTAGTCAATTTACAACATACATAATAATGATGAAGAGGATGATGATGGTGATGATTGCCCCGTGGTAATTATTACATACAGGCTGCTATTGATCAAACATCTTCAAGGTCATGATCTAGGAGCAGCAGACCTAGACTAACTTCTTATTCACATTGATTTTTTGTCCCTGCTGTTGTCTGTTGCAAGCAATACTGCCCATGTCCATTGTCTCAAAAAATTGCAATGTCCTTAGGGGATGGGACCAGTCCAAAGCTAGTCACCTGGACTCGGATCATAACAAAATAGTTGCCCCTCAAGCTGGGTGGCAATTTTCTGGGCAATGCACGCAGGCAACACTTCTGGCAACAGGTTCAACAATTTAGGCTAATCTTTTCAAAGGGCACAGATTTTCAAATGGCATTATAGTGACAATTCCAAAACAACTTTTCAGACAATGTTATCTGCTGTAAAAGTTGTCCAGTGTGTCACCGAGCTATCCACAAAGTTGCCCTGTTGTAAATGTGGTCACAGTGTCAGTCCAGTGTTGGTCTGGACGTCTGGCCACAATCTAGTGCTGATCTGAGACCAGCTAATCAATTAAAGCTCCAGTATATCACTATGAGGGCTTTGTTTACGTTTTGATCTGTTTTGATAGAAGATATTTTTCATTGATATCTAAAACCTTGATCTACGACTTGCATGAAGTCTGGTGGACATGTCGGTCCTGGGCCAAGGAAACGGATTCGATTCCGATGGTGATCTGGGATTTCTGCCATTAGATTGTTTCTTATCCAGAACTACAGTACAAAACGTAGGGAGATAGACACTTGAGTCCAAATCCCAAGCGGTGTTTGTAGGGTTTGCAAGAAATCAATTCAACTTAAACTTCAGTGATATGAATGATGTGTTTGGGTGTAACAGCACATTGGAGGATGTTCTCAAATCAAAAGTGGTCAGCGGCGGATACCGACTAACTTCAGTGTCAAGACTTTTTTCAGATGGTAACAAACCATTTACATATAAAACTGAGCTGGACTGAGTTCTGACTGGTCAGTAAAAGCTTCCATGTATAGAAAACTCTTCAAGAATGTATAAGAATATATTTAAAACTTATTTGGCCAAATAAAGCCTGGTCTGGGATCAGTTCTGGAAGCAAAGGGGATCGACCAGGAATCCTAGACCAGCACTCATGTAGAAGTAGAATGAACACGAGGGGTTTCCTGGTCTTCTCTTGGTTACTGAACTCTACTTTGATTAGCTTGAAAAACATGAGCCCAGGACCCAAGACACCATGATACTCTTGTAGGACGTTGAGGTGACGAGGTGCATAATGACACATCAGCTTCCTTGGTCTTTACACACAGATTCATCGCTAAACCACTTGCAAATCTGTGACTAAAACGATGTTTCAAGAGGGAATAAGGAATTTGACTTCCCTCCGAGCTGGCAGATGGTGACCTCGGATTGGTTTGTCTGCCTTCCCACAACCTGTTCACCCCATCGTCCTCGAGCTCCCACATAAGAGCAGCAGCAAACAAACACTTATTAACATCCTCACTAGTTTTGAACGTTGCCCTGGGCTGTGCAGGCCTTCACACAAAACCCTGAAGAGATCTACCATCATCTCAGGTATCACCTTCACCTTTTAAAGGAAAAATCCCCCAACCTCTTGACAGTTTTATGTTATCTGTGATGTTTCCCTCAACCTGCTACTTCAGATAGTAAACTACATTTGCCAGAATGCCTCTGAGCAAAAAGAGGTGTGACCTGGGTGTAGGGTGTATAAATAGCTAGACAGTGGCTGGGTCCCAATTCAGGGGCTGCATCCTTCGAAGGCCGCATTTGAAGACCGACTGCGTCACAGCGGCGCGACCTAGGATGTCCCATTTTGAAGGCTCCTTCAAATTAGGCCGAGAAATGCAGCCTTAGTTTTCTGAATTTGAAGGTTCCAACAAATGGATCCTTCATGGTCTAACCTATCCCAAGATTCATTGCGCGACGGTGACGGGTTGGATTTTTTTCAGAGATGCTCCCAAAACGTTGAAGCGGCAGCGACCGGCAATTACACTCCAATATTAAATTACGGTTAGGGTAATTTTAAATATGTAATTATATTGTCAAAGTTAAAGGACATTAACGCTAGGCATATAACTATGTTACTAACTGTTGTTTACTAGGGTTAGCTAATGTTAACATTACAACAATACTGTTGAAGTACACAGCAATGGTGGTGAAGAATCTCCATTTCCTTCTCCAATAAAGTGTAAAACAAAACAAACAAAAAAATAATCATTTATGGGTCCATTTCTAACGCTACCGGTGTCCAGCTCCGTGGTCGGCTACAAAGCTGTATTCCTGCCTGGAGCCCAGTTTCATTTAACGTTTGTTACATAAATGGCCACGGGCTGGATTCAAACCCTGGCCGCTGCCTTAATGGTACACGCTCTACCGATTGCGCCACTGGAGCGCCTCACATTTGTACCCACTCTTAAGCAATCCTCATCGGGCAACGCTGGTCCCGCTGGTACGCCCAGCGGCTCCTCACATCTCCGACAACATCAGAGCAAATTTCCAAATATGAAATTTGGATAAACTGGCCATATATTGGGAGTCTACATGGTTACTTTCCCGCCTGAAAATATATTAAAACTTAATAAAGTGACATATTAACAGCTTTTAGCCTGGCTCAACATTTCTGACTGATTCAGAGATTTTGAGTGACAGGAGCGACGCGTCGTGACACAAGGGTAAAGGTGTTAACGGCCGGTGACGCAAACAGGAAGTCCTCCGTAGACCAGACCATCTCATTCAACAAGTTCAGCTCAGTTCGGCCTCAGTAGAGCACGGAGAAGGCCATGGCCTTCGTAGACTGCATCCTTTGAAGGATGCAGCCCCTGACTTGGGACACAGCCAATGTGATGATTCAGCTATGGGTGGAGACAGTCATAGCATAGGAAGACCAGAGTGAGTATTGTGGCTGCATTCTGATCTATCTTGGCTACTGCATTGCATTCTGGTCTATCTCTACTGTGGGTGTAGAAATTGGTCTCTCTCCCTTCTCCTTTCTTCTCCCTGTCTGATTGTTGATCGTCGGTCAAGAAAGAAGCCTCTTGCTCTTTGGTTCTGAGGGCTGACACCAAAACCTGACATTTACTGTTGATGTTTTAGATCCATCAAACACTTTCTGATGTCAGACTGGAAACATTTCAATGTGATGTCACATCATCTACAACTGGAGGAAAGAACAAAACAAACTAATTGGACCCTCATATGCTGTTTTCAGAGTTCAAGTGTTTTAAGGGGATTTTTCCTTTAATGTTGCATGCAAGCATTTTGGGGTTCTTTGATTTTGTTATTTCAGGACCCAAACATTCAAACACACCAGTTCTGTTGTCATGTTGGGACCCGCCCCAAGTCGAGTTAGATGTATGGGGGACCAGGCTGGTTGAAGCTGAGCCTGGACCGTATGGGGACCAGGCTGGTTGAAGTTTAGCCTGGACCATTTGGGGACCAGGCTGGTTGAAGTTTAGCCTGGACCGTATGGGGACCAGGCTGGTTGAAGTTTAGCCTGGACCGTACGGGGACCAGGCTGGTTGAAGCTGAACCTGGACCGTACGGGGACCAGGCTGTTTGAAGCTGAACCTGGACCATACGGGGACCAGGCTGGTTGAAGTTGAGCCTGGACCGTATGGGGACCAGGCTGGTTGAAGTTGAACCTGGACCGTACGGGGACCAGGCTGGTTGAAGTTGAACCTGGACCACTGAGGAAGGAAGTCGGTCCTAACAGGGAATGGAGGATGAAGGAGCAACACATTCAGAGACTAAAAAATAAAATAAAATAAAGTCACCATCAAGTTCATAGTCAGACATCAAAAAGTTTAAAAGTTATTTCCCCCTCGTTCTAGTCCACTAGAGTTCTAGTGGAGACGGTGGCCATGTTGGAGGGCGAGGAGAGTTCATAGTTTACAGGAAGTCTCTTCTACCCACTTCACCTGTGGGACTTTGTTTTTTTTTTCTGAAAGTGTGTAAGCATATACAGGTGTGTGTGTATGTGTGTGTTCAGTTGTTCTCGAACAGGGACAGCAGGTCGTCGTTGTTGTTGTTAGGGAGGTCTGGGGGTCCGAGGTACGACAGCAACTCATCTGGGTTGGTCAACTCTGGAAGCAACTACACAGACAACACAGAATATTAGGATCAGGATTATTAGTATTGCTATAAGTATTTTATCAACCCAGTAGAACCAGTACGGTCTAGTGAATTGAACCTAAAAGAACCCCTAAGGTTTAGTGCAGTGGTTCTCAAACCAGTCCTCAAGAACCACCTGGTTCTAGCTCGGGCTCTACTCAGGCTCACCTGAACCAGTCATGGTATCATGAAACGTGAAGCCTCTAATTGGTTCAGGTGTGTCTGAGTAGAGAGGTAGTACTGGAGGACTGGGATGGGAACCACTGGTCTAGAGAATAGAACCCAGTAGAACCAATACGGTCTAGTGAATAGAACCCAGTAGAACCAATACGGTCTAGTGAATAGAACCCAGTAGAACCAATACAGTCTAGTGAAAAGAACTCAGTAGAACCAATACGGTGTAGTGAACAGAACCCAGTAGAAGCAGTACGGTCTAGTGAATTGAACCCAGTAGAACTCACATCTAGGGAAGGTTCTGGAACCTCAGACCCCCCTGGCCCACCCAGTCCGAAGGAGCCGTCGCCTTGGAGACGGGGATTCTGGTTGCTACGCTGCATCATCTGGTTGCTTGGGTTACCACCCCCCAGCTGGGAGTTGCCGTGGATACCTTGTGGTTGTTGCTGGGAGAGAGGAGCACCATGGGAAGTGGAGTCCAGACGGCCTGGGAGAGACATCTGACAGAGTAGAGGAGACGAGCGAGGAGAGGAGACAAGGGAGGAGAAAAGAGGAGAGAATCATACTAACAACATAGTAGTAGAATTAATAGTAAAATGGACAACAACGACAACTACTACCACTACTACAACTACTACTACTAGTATTACTACCACCACTACTACTACTACTACTACTACTACTACTACTACTACTCCTGGTATTACTACCACCACTATTACTACAACTACTGATATTACTACTACCACCACTACCACTACTACTACTACTACTGCTACTGCTTCTACTACTACAACACTCAGCTGGGGTGTGTGAATGTTTATTATTAATAATGATAAAGTACCTGTCCAGCCAGCGGGTGAGGGGGGGGCTTGTCGGGGGTGAGGAGGGCGCTGGGTAGCTCAGACTGGTAGGAGAGAGGAGGAGGACCGGGGGAGGAGAAATCCCCCCCCATCCCG
>CABFOS010079465.1:15303-26770 GCA_900660315.1 Diretmoides pauciradiatus | reverse complement strand
GTTAACTTTTATATTTTATAATATTATATTTTATGTTGGACTGTAAAACAGAAATGATATGTTTTTGTTGAGGAATATTGCCCTGCATCTCCGCGGCGGCGGAGCCCCGGGGGTGGGATGAGATCCGCCCTGGGTATCTCAAGGCTCTGGATGTTGTAGGGCTGTCCTGGCTGACACGCCTCTGCAACATTGCGTGGACATCGGGGGCAGTGCCTCTGGAGTGGCAAACCGGGGTGGTGGTCCCTATCTTCAAGAAGGGGGACCAGAGGGTGTGTTCCAACTATAGGGGGATCACACTCCTCAGCCTCCCCGGGAAGGTCTACGCCAGGGTACTGGAGAGGAGGGTCCGGTCGGTGGTTGAACCTCAGATTGAGGAGGAGCAATGTGGTTTTCGTCCCGGCCGTGGAACCGTGGACCAGCTCTTTACCCTCGCCAGGGTGCTGGAGGGGGCATGGGAGTTTGCCCAACCAGTCCACATGTGTTTTGTGGATTTGGAGAATGCCTACGACCGTGTTCCCAGAGGCATCCTGTGGGGGGTACTCCGGGAGTATGGGGTGGATGACCCCTTGCTAAGGGCCATTCAGTCCCTGTACCAAAGGAGTACGAGTCTGGTTCGCGTAGCCGGCAGTAAGTCGGACCTGTTCCCGATGAGGGTTGGACTCCGCCAGGGCTGCCCTATGTCACCAGTTCTGTTCATAACTTTTATGGACAGAATTTCTAGGCGCAGCCGGGTGGAGGGGGTCAAGTTTGGTGAGGAGAGGATCCCGTCTCTGCTTTTTGCGGATGACGTCCTCTTAGCTTCATCGAACGACGACCTCCAGCTCTTGCTGGGACGGTTCGCATCCGAGTGTGATTATATCTGTAATATAATAAATCCAAAGACGTTATGTGGGTCTGACGTCATCGCCCTGTGAAAACTATTCTACCATCTTGTTAATTCAATAGCAATCTGGGAACCCATCGGTTAAAAACAAAAAAACGGGCCTACCCTTCTCAAACCATTATAACGAAACACGAGGGGGAAAGGAGGAAGTGGTGGGCTTATGCAGCTTCCGGGTCCGGTTACATTTTCTAATGCTAATGTATAATTCGGAATATCGGAACCAAGGAATAGATTATATTTTCCCCCTGTAATGCTTTCTCCGCAAACCCTACAGACTACAACAAGTTTAGACTGTTTTTTCGGTATAGCGGTCGCTTTAGCTCCGCACACCGGTTGACTCTCGGTCGCGCCCACTCAATTTTGATTGGGTAAAGCGCAGCCTTCTTCAAACTCATGAGACTGCCCCCAGAAGCTCCTGTCTCGAGAGATTACTGCTGCAGTAACAATAGATTGGACAGTGTGTATTTTTTGGGCCGATAGTCTAGTTTACTCCATGTCATTTACTTCAAATGAATCCAAGAGCTGTTTGATTGTCTTTTAACAGGGAGAGCAAGGACTGCCTGGACTGCCTGGTCTTGGCCTTCCTGGCATCAGGGGTGAGAAGGTGAGTGTGGGTGGATGTGTTCTTCTATGTGTCTTTTATTTTGTTTGTCACGAAAACCAACTCTCCTGACCGTTTGCCCTCACCCAGGGAGAGTGTGGCATGTGCCAGCCATCTGAGGTTGGCAGCGGACCTGCCAGCACCAAATTGTCTGTAGTAAGTCCTGGCGCACCAGGCCTTCCAGGGCCTCCTGGACCTCCAGGACTCGGGGCCGATGGCAAACAGGTGAGAATGCTCTCAGGTTTCATTGTAGGAAAGATGTTCATCACAGGAATATCTGCGAACTGTTGTGGATGGCAAACATTGACACAATTTAAAATGTTATCTATACGAATTTAGAGCAGAGTTTGTTTAACCTTTCAACATGTTTGGTAAGATGACAAACTTGAGCTCCTCAGTTTTAATAAACCTGTTTTAACCTTTAATGTTGTAGTCTTGTTTGGCAGCTTGAGGCTAAGCAATAAAATCAGATTGGGGAGCTTAGTCAAAATGGCGAGTAAAGATACTGAGGTGAGGCTGACAGAACTATCTGAAAATGTGCCGATGCGATGGGCCCCCTTGAGAGTTTAGAGAGAGTTTAGAGCCTTAACTCAAGACAAAAGAACTAGAGACTCATTTATTCCCACTGCAGTTGCTTAATTTGCACATGAAATGACTTACCATCCGTATAAGTACTTTAAAGCACTATATAAGTCAGTGACTTTATATTGGACTGTACTGAGCTATCGAGCCCTGTCTGGTCTCATCGACCTTTTTATCTGTATGGTGCAGTGATATGTTATGTGTTTAATTTGCTTTAATGTTATTATGGCATTGTGCTTTTAATGTGTATTTTTATTGTGTTTTTTATTGCGTGTTTTCACTGCAAACCCTGTCTGCAATGAAGCAATAAAGTTTGAATGAATGAATCTTGAACAGCTAACTAACATCCAACCCCATATAGAGCCCACTGTATCACAGCATCCTTTAACCCACATGCATTAAATAGAACTGGCAGTAGAGATAAGTAATAAAAATAAAACACGTTTCACCACCCAAGCAGCTTCTAGCTATCTTATTCCGTTGCCACAGTGACACAGATTAAACAATGTCTGACTGGATGTGGTGAGATGCTGTTTGCTGTTTTGGATTTGACCCTAAGGGCAAATCAACCCAGAATGCAATATACAATTAAGATGTGCAGAGATGCTCTTCTTACCGCAGAATTATGTTACCACGGGTAATAAATCCTTGTGAACCTCTGTCACCCCTCCCAATTACATGCTGTGTGGCTCTGTGGTTAGCGTTGTGTCAACAGTGATTGTTACCTGGATATTTTGGATTTGGATATTGGTTTTCATGCTATTTGCAGGTGACTCGATGTGTCTGTTTGACGGTGTGGGTGTGTGCTCATCGTCTGCCTGTGTGCATGTATGCATGTATCTGCATGCATTTGTGAGTGGTTGTGTTTCACTACATGATCTTACCATCCACGTTCCCCTCATCTACATCACCTTTGGTTTACTTTTGCAGGGCCCGCCAGGTCTTCGTGGTGTACAAGGAGAAAAAGTGAGTATATGCAATGGGCACAAACAAATGAAACACACTAAAACCACATTAAAGACCTTAAACAGTCTCAATGTCTGCTGAGGAATCACATCTAACTAATCAATGTCTCTTTCCGTGCACCTTCAATCACCCAGTTACCAGATGGAAACCAGTCAATCTTAAATAACCTATTGGATAACCTGGAGAAATGAGTCCACTTAGAATCAGTGGCCTTAGGGGACACGGAGACCTCCTTAACTAATCTGACATCTACTGGGACCAAAATCACTCCACATCAGATTAAATGGCATTTTAAGGGAGCCCAGACACTCCACCTTAATACAGGTCATCAAGTATGTCCTCTGGAAAAAAAAATCTTCCACATCCCTTAACCCAAAGTCTATTGGGAAATAAATCTCTAACTCTGTAAAAAAGTACACCCTAAAGGAGCCAAGCTTCCTTAAATGACCTTGAAGCTCTTACACAATCATTTTTGCTTGGACTTGAAACTAATGCTACCCTGAATGTATTTACAGTTCACCTTCAGACAAGCATGTACAGGGAAAATAAGTGTAAATATCGTGAGGACCCCAGAGAGGTGAATGTCAAGGTCCGTTATAATCATATTTTGCTGTTGCCAGGGAGACCAAGGAGATAGTGGAAACAGCGGAGTGGATGGAGCTCCCGGAGCCCCAGGACTGCCTGGAGAGCCTGGACGGGATGGACTAATGGGTTTCAAGGGGGAGAAGGTACAGAGTGCCTGAACAGTCCGATCAACTTCTCTGTTGACACCTTTTGTTCTCATTTTTGCTGCATCAACTGTAAAAGTACTAGACTAGAGTTTCTCAGTGATAGCCATGTATGCTGCACAATCCTCGTGCAATCAATTTATACCTGTTGTATAAAAGTATATAAAACACTTTTTTGTTTATCTCTAGTAAGGACTGGCCAAACTAAGCTTTGTCTGTTTTGCCAGGGTGATGCCTGTACCAGCTGTGCATCTGTGAGCACTGCAGTGGGTGATGGTGTAGCTGTGCCAGGACCCAAAGGAGAGAGAGGAGACCCCGGGTCCCCAGGACAAGGGAAGGCCGGCAAGCATGTGAGATGGCGGAACATGGAATCATACGGGTTGTTTTTGATGACCGTTTCCAGACGATTTGCTGATGATCGTCTCGCACGCTTTTTCTTTCAGGGGAAACCAGGCTTACCGGGTGTGCAGGGGCATCCAGGTCCCAAAGGAAGCCAGGTATGCATATGCACTTATGTTGGTGTATTATGATGTTTGTAAATACATGCCGATGGGTGTGTGTGTGTGTGTTGATTTGTCAGTGACAGATTCTGCTCTATGTTATCTTGCGCCCCCTGTAGGGAGAACGTGGAGTTGCAGGAGTTGGCGTACCAGGACCGCAGGTACTGTAAGGCTATGTACTGTATCCCGAAAAAAATACTATCTGGGACAGTAAAGATATTTTACGGCAACAGTTAATAAAATTCTGTCATACAAAACATTCAGCTTCTAGATGGATGTGGTGCGTCTGGCAACATATTCAGCTTGGACTTTCCCACAGAGATTCCAAGATCATGAGGTCATTATGTTGTAAATCTCCAGCTCCCAAATGACTCCTGGACTGTTCCCTCTTGAATCCTTTGATTCCCTGTGGAATTCTCACTTGAATCTTCTGTTGAGTGCACATGTGGTAGAAACAGACATGACAGCCAGGCTTTCTCCAATCATCATCGCCTCTTAATGAGTCACTTTCACCGCGATACATCTTACAGTCAGCCACTGCCATAAACCTCCTCACCCCCATGCGCTACTCTACTTTGCTCTTTTCCCTAAGCCTTTTTTTTTTCTTGTTGCATTTCTGTGTTATCCCTACCTTAACTTTTTTTTAAATTTATTTGTACCTTGTTCCCAGGGTGAAGAGGGACCAAGAGGGCTCCCAGGAGTTGCAGTAGGTTTCACTCATACATTTAACAATCTACATTTCAACAATTCTTATTCTTGGTTAAATCAAATGTGGTTGTTTTTCATCAGGGACCTCCAGGGGACACGGGGTTGCCTGGCCCTGCTGGCCCTGCAGGGGGAATGGTAATATATGTTATAAATCAATCAATCAATTATAGGTAACTTCTAGTAACAATATGCAATCAAGTGAAATCCATGCTGTATAAAACAGTGTGTTTCCTGTTCATAGGGTCAAAATGGAGATGTTGGACCTCCGGGGCCACAGGGGCCAATGGGTATTGGCGTCGCAGGGCCCCCGGTAAGACTTCAAAATCTCTTCTTGTTTGTACAAACATGCAAATCTCAACACTATTAATATTTATTTCTGCTCTGTGTGGTTTTATATTATTGCAAATGAATGTTTCGTATTTGCTTTTTCATCTCCAGGGCAAAGATGGGGGCCCTGGCTCGCAAGGCTTCCCAGGAGCCGACGGTAAACCTGTGAGTGTGCTTATTCACTGTCTAAAGTGTGTGTGAATGTGTGTGCTTCTGTGCCTGTAAATTGAAGAGATGTTGCCTTAGTTTTAATGTCTACTGAGAATTTAAATTTTCGTTGAGAGTCTTTGGAAATCGTCCTTGCTATAGGCATCATTAATAACCAAGGATGTCTGCCTCAATCCATAACAGCGGCAGTGTCTGCTCCCATCTCATCCTCTGTCCCCTGATCTACAGTATACTGAACTTGATGCCCTGTGAGCTTTCTTCTGGAACAACAAAGCCAAACTAACTCTCTCGGTGTGTGTGTGTGTGTGTGTGTGTGTGTGTGTGTGTGCGCGCGCTGTCCCCCTATCTTACAGGGTGTTGATGGAACCAAAGGGGACAAGGTAAGTCTACCGTTTTGATGAAGGGGTCTGCAGGGGTTTGGAGATAAGGGGGTGAAACAGATGGTAATCGCAAGAGATGGTACAACGCACCCACACACCCACATGCATACAGAGGCCTCAAGGCACATATAGAGTGGCAGTGGAGGTGACAAGTGTACTGTTGCTGGTAGACAAGAGGAGTTTAAGGGCCTTAAGTCAAGTCAAGTCAAGTGAGTACACACTCTTAAGAGAGTGTGTGCGAGACTATTAATTACTGTCCAGACTGGGTGATATTTAAAGAGCACCTATGTAGAAATCTGGTTGTTAGAGGAAAAAGGTAGAGAACATGTATGGGCTTTGGGGATACTAAGTGGGCTCGTCCCGCCATAGATGTTGTGTCGAGTTAGATCTACAATGCCAACAAGTTTATTTATATAACCCAATGTGCTGTATTCTTATTTATATCCTGTTTTTCTTTGATGCGTCTATTACTACTACTACTACCTGCTGCTGATGGCCCAATTTCCCCATGGGGATCATCCTCAAATTTCACCTGATCTAATCTACACTACCCTGTAGGCTTACCTACACTCACACATGACTAAAATAAAGTGTATTAACCTATTGAGAAAGTATTATGGGTGCTAGGTGATGAATCTTTGTGATGAATATGATTATTTCAGGGTTAAGAAAAAACAAACAAAAGACTCCTGACAGCTCAACGATCTCATTTGTCTGTATTTTCTCCATGATTAGAGTAGTTTTAATGGTGAGTGAGGACTTGAACTTTAAGAACACGTGCTTAAAAAATAGAGTTCCACTTTCACTTTTTTATGGTGTCATCTTTTTAAATGTATTTTTAGGGCGAACCTGGAGAATGCAATTGCATACTGCCGTACATGGGCACAGGTGGACCTGTGAGTACGCGCATGCACACACACACACACAAACACACACACACACACAGAAATGAACACATGCAGACAGACATATCCCCTCAAGACTTATTTTGAGTTCATCTTCAGAATCGTTATCTCCCTACAGGGGGTACAAATAGACATTGATTTGAAGTTGGCTATATGTAGTTATAAGCATGCACACACACGCGTGCAGCGTGTGCGCACACACACACACACACACACACACACACACACACACACACACACACACAGAGGGTTTATTATTTCTCTACGGGAGACACATGGAGAGAAACCCATATGTCTCCCCTCCCCATCTCTGTGTGCTTTGGGAATTGTTGTATTATTCTTACTTTACACTGTGCACTTTCTGTATACAGTAAGCTGTTTGTGCAAGCATCAGTGCTGCTCTGATTGTGTCTACTCTTGCCTTCCAGGGCGCTCCAGGAACTATTGGAGGGAACATGTGGCAGCCTGGGCCTCAGGTCTGATCTGTCAGCCACCAGTCATGTCTGATAACTTGGGCTTTGTTTTTAAAAGCTTGGTAGCATTATCTTGGAAAGTTTTTTTGACAATATCACAATGCTGTGTGTTCACATGTGCGTGTGTGTGATGTATATATGTATGGCTGTGTCTTTGTATGTTCTAGGGGCCTCCAGGACCCCCTGGCCCCCCTGGTCTCCCAGGGCCTCAGGGTATCATTGGAGCCCAAGGACCCCAGGTAAGAAAATGGGGCAGGAGGGAGGTGAAGGGGGTCCTGTTTTGAATTGAATGACATGCTGCTCATGATATCGGCTTTCAGCTTGGGTATCTGGGATACTGGGCTTTGAGCACTCACACAATGTGAATTTCTGTGAATGGAATTCACACAATCATGCTTTGCAACGTGACGGGAAAATAAAGTGTGTGTGCAGACAATACACTGGTATATATATGTAATTGCTTGGTGAAGAAACTAGACTATGATCATTAATAAAAAGCTACAGAAATGCACTAACTCATGTGATGCTTCAGACATTAACCAATGTGGGAAGCAAGCTTTGGGATTTGTCAGTCAATTGTCAGTCAAGAAAGAATTATTTGAAGGTCCACTTGTAAAACATGAAAGGAACAAAATTTAAAAATGAGATACCCATTCAAATAACTGGTCCTTATTCTTTCTCTTTCTGAGAAGACCTTCAAATAAAGTGTTACTGTGCTGTATGTTGCAAGAGTCAAAGGTGTAAGAAAAAGAAAAACACCAATAGTGGTGATGGTGAATGGATGAAAGCTGACGGAAGACACACTAACAAAATGTTTCAGATGACTAAATTCCACCAGGCTTTGAGATTCTTTTCATCACTCAGAGTTATCTGTGGAAAAAGAAAATCTAATATTTCACCAGAAGTCTTTCTGTTCATTCATCAAAATGAATGATGACTTGACCTCTCAAACAGAGATTCCTGATTGTTACGTTGTGTTAGCTACATCGAGTCAGAGCTGCTCAAAATCAAAGGCTTCCAAAACCAAACTAACAAAACCATAACACGTGACAGGAGAGGGAGCAGGTTAGAGCCACTTTTGTTTTGTTCCTAACCCTTTGACTCAGCCTTGATCATTGGTGGAGCTGGGAGTGGCTAGCGCTTGATTGGCAACAAACCAGTTCAACCTCAGTTCCTTTTTTCAGGGTATCCCTGGAAACGACGGGATACCGGGGAGACCCCGATACATCGTAAGTAAAATCAGAGAAGAAAGATTCAAGATCACCACTGCTTGTAACCCCAGAAGGTCTTTAGCCTGGGGACAGAGCTGTCTGATCTATACAGTACAGTAAGTGTGAGGGCAACTTCGAAGTGGAGAATGAGGAGAGATGAGATGGAGTAAGGTGAAGTTTCTGATGTAGGATAAGATTTATTTGCCTCCCACTGTTGGCTCAATTTTAGAAAGGGAACATCTGATCTCTATCCAGTGCTCAAGGGAAACTTCACCTCCATGCAAGAAGGTGTTGAGCCAGAGGAAAGCGCAGCATACTTATGATTAACCAGGAATTGAAGGAGTCTGGTGGGGAGGACTGAAAATATGAAAATGAGAGTGATCTTATAGAAACTCTGCAGAGGGAGACAGATTGTTCTTAACTGAAAGAAAATATCTATAATTGTATCTATGAGTAAACGGTGCATGTCAAATTAAAATAGTTTAAAGGGAATTATAGTTGAACCTCTTGAATCTAAGGAGACGGCAGAGGACCTCAGGAGGCGACTAGTGAGTGAGCATCAGTCTGGGGAAGATTATAAAGTCATCAAAAGGATTTTGGCTACATTAATACACTTTGAGACAAATGATATATAAATGGAGCGAATTTAACTCTGGAGTGGGTGAGAGGAGGAGTGGATGTCCTTTGAAAATATCATGAGCCACAGGAAAAATATTAAAACTAGCAGAAACAACCCAAGAATTACATCCAGAGATCTACAGTACGAGGCTCCATTGCTGCATCTGATGTCATTGTGCATCCATCAACAATAAGAAGAAAGAAACACTGAATAGAAATGGTTTTCATGCAAGAGTAGCCTCTGCTGTCTAAAAATAACAAAACTGCCTGTCCTAAGTTTGCCAGAAACCACCTGGACAAACCTGAAGTCTGTTTCCATCGTAGATGAGTCCAAAACTGTTTGGCAACAACCCAAAACTAAGAGTGGGAGTGTCATGGTCCACACAGTTTTTCTTTCTCTGGACCTGGACAACTCAGTATCATTAAGGGAACCAGGAATTTTGAGGGAAACCAGAGAAGGACGTCAGAGCTTCAGTCAGAGATCTAAAGCTGACTGTTCAACAAGATGGGGGGCCTCATTCACCAAACTTCTCGTAAATTCTTCGTACATTTCTTGTATATTTGTGTGTACTAAAACACTACCGTGGGATTCATGAAACATGCAGAAAGCCTCGATTTGTTCGGAGGACAGATGTATCCATGATGATTGCCAAACATTTGTAAATGGAATGCGCACGGAAAAGAGGAACTTTGCAGAGTCTGAAATGGAAAAACAGCAGTTTTCAGAAGCAGAAGCAGAGGAGTCACAAGAACTGACAAAGTAAATCGTGGCAATAAACTATTAATGCTGTCAATGCTGTTTCAGGAGAAACAAACCGTTGCTGAGGTAAAAAAGAAATGGTTCGATATGAAATTGTATAAGGAGAAGTAGGTGCATATTATCAGCCACCGGATGACGGCAGGGTACTGTGGCGTTATCAGACATGGATCAGAGGATCCATCCCATAATAGGACGACTGGAGACTGTCAGGTGTCCGGTCAGCATTGGAGTCAGACACAGATCAGATCCAGGCTGCATCTTCATCAGATAGTAGGACTGTAATTGTATTTGTAAGATGTTCAGTCCATGTGGTCAACCCATTACAAGTCTGATAATCTGGTATCATTATGAATACGGACAATTCGGCAAATACGTCATTGCAGCATATTAGGTCTTTTTTTCTACAAGGCCACTGGAAGATTGAGTTGTTAATGAGGTTTGACTCATAGGTTTTGATCGTACCCCCGAACAAATCCAGATACCTTACAGATACATACAGATTGATGAATCAGACTGTTTGTAGAAACGTTTGTTCACTTTATGATCAAATCTGATCGTACACACGTTTCGTGAATGAGGCCCAATGATCCCAAGCATTCAAGCAAATCTACCAAAGAATGAGTCAGGAAAAAGTTTAGTGTTTTGGATTGGACAAGTGAAAGTCCTGACATAAACCCAACTGAGATGCTGATAGGACCTGAAGCATCTCACTGAGTTGGCCGAGCTCTGCTAGGAATGGTGATGAAGGAAGATGAAGATTGATCAGTGGCTATAGGAGACATTATCACCACTAAAGGAGGAGCCACAACTTACTGATTGAGTTCCCTTGAGTTCAAATGTTTTTGTTCACAGGGATATCTGAGTTTTTTTATGTAAGCCAGTGTTTTTAAATGAACAGTAAAAGTATATCATTTATTTGTGCATGCTCTTAATTTAAGATATCTTTATTAAGATTTGAGATTTAGATAAGGATTTTCAGGTTATTCCTCTAATATATGAAATGACGACCCCCTGTTCACAAACGTTCAAGCATGGCTCTAAGTCTAGACCTAAGGCTGAATCATAAAGAACTTTCCTCTACTTTTCTGGATGTATGTTTACAATCAGAGTCTCTTTCTGTGGTTTCTGAGTTCTTATTTTCCACACAGCTGGCAATCGCCCCAGACTTTCCTCCCTTATAATAGACTCTGAATCCCCTTACCCACTGTAAGCACTTTGACCGCAGTGGAAAATTGGGCACCCTCTGTCTTCCATACACTCATGCACGCCTTCTCCAGAGTTGATCTGAACATAACATTGGCAAACAAAACCCTGCACGTTATATGTCAATGGATTCAAAATGGAAGTGTAGCCATTCAAGGCTAAGAAAGTGGCTGTGGCAGACTGGGGGAAGAGGGTGGGGCGGTGCGTCGGCCTGCCAGGCTTCCAGGAGCATCCCAGACCTGGCCAGATCATCCAGGTCTGCTCTCGGCTGCATCCTCCAGGAGCAGGGCGGTCACCACTGCTGGTCTCGCTTGCTCCCCGCTCCATAGTCTGACTCTTGACCTCCCGTCTCCTGTCGGACTCTAGCTCAGATTCAGTCAGTCTCTCTCACTCTCTCTCACACACACAAACACACACACACACACACACACACACACACACACACACACACACC
>CABFOS010079465.1:0-15283 GCA_900660315.1 Diretmoides pauciradiatus | reverse complement strand
CGAGATCTACACTCTTTCCCTACACGACGCTCTTCCGATCTCAGGTTAAAAAGGATCCGGCTGCAATCAGCTTTAATTGTCCGTAGCCGGTGTTGGATACAGGGCGAGTGAGTCCACTGACTCAACTCTCTCCTGTATCCAGCCTATGCTTCTCCCACACCCTCCCCCCAGTCTGCCACAGTGAATAGAGAAATCAGAAAGTCATCAAAATGCAGATCCTTTCAGCGCGAGTGCAGAAGAAGTGAACATTGCACGTTGACATTATAATTATAGGGAACCTTCTCCATGAGAGTGTCTGCTGACGCACAAAGCCCTGTTCTAGCCCGTATAACAGCCAATAGCGTGCCTTGTAAAATAGTCTTTCTAACTAATGGCCCCATTTTGAACAATGTCAAATAGGTTTGTAATGGCTTTGAAACAAGGCCAGGTGCTATTGACAGACTCTCTCGGTAATAACAGGTCCCGCTGCTGCAATGGGGAGTGTGATTTTGCTTGAATGTGGGCTCATAGGGGATGTGGTTATATTTCAGAACTTCTATCAATGGGAAATGTAACTCCATTATATGTGTGTGTGTGTGTGTGTGTTGGGAGGGCAGTGTATGTGTGTGTTTTCTTCTTCATTATTGCCACCACTCTCTTAACTTTAATTGTTGTTAGTGTTGCAGCTGTGAGCTCTCTACAGAACTTAAATTTTAGTTGCACAGGCTTCAGCTGGAAATGGAACTGTGGTTGTCTGTCTCTAATGTCTATCCTCTATTCTTTCATTAACCCACGTTAACCGGTCGCTCTCTACAGTAGGTAATCAGAAGCGAGCGAGTCACCCTGTTGCGTCTCGTGGCTTTCTGGGGAATGGGGAACAGTGCCTTTGTAGCTTCTTCTAAGGCCACGATGCTGCTTTGTTTTGGCCCACCATTCCACTTTCTCTCCAGTTGTGAGTGAGTGAAATCCCTGGCAGCATCAGATAACACCCACACTGTTAGAGCGTGGTAATGCACCAGCTAACTAAAGGGAATGAATGAAATCGGTATTTTAATTGAAGCTCCTTCAGTCAATATGGGCTGCGGGGTTTAGATCCTGCAGCGTGTTAGCTCTTGACAAATAAAAATCGAATAAAAATGAATACACATATAATTTATTCCCTTTCGCCAGGTAGTTTGTGTGCTATTACTGCAATCAAACAGGGGCGCTGTTATTATATGGTCTATTGATTTCAGTTCAATTTTTAAAGAAGTAGACAAGAAATGGAAATGTAGTACACATAAATGTAGTATGTTGTATTTTGTGTTGCATTGTTGTATACACTGTATTATCACATGGGTTTTTACATTGGTTTATGGGGAAAACACTTTCACTGATATCATGGTAGTATACCATAAACAAGACCTCTATTACAAATGATTGTTTTATGTTGTGTTTGACTGCTGCACGTGTAAATCTTGTGGATTTGTTTGGGTATTGAATGCATACTCAGAGGTTCCTTTGACCAGGCATTCAAAACACGTTAGTCATATTTTAGTATCCTGGCGTTGCACAAAAATTAGTCAAACCTATTTCTAAATTCATAGTGGATTTTTCCCTATAGCCCTTGTTCTCACAAACAAGTTAGCATAGTGAATGTAAGCTCACATACATTGCATCTTCCCTTTGCCTATCCACTTACAATCTATCAATGGGTTTGTTTACATGCACAACAATCTCATTATTGTTCCTACTTTGATTATGGAAATAATTCGATGAAACTAAATGAAAAAATAATATCTTCCACTTCTATTCACGTTCATGTCAGAAGAAGGTTGTTTAAATATTCCTGTTTTCATCCAATTGCATAGTGTCGGTAGATCGGTGGTTGAATTAATTGCCATTTGCGTCGTCCTTGTAGGCGGCAAGCACCATCATGCATTTCACTCCTGACATAGCAGCGTATTTGCTTCAGTGGACTGCATTTCGATGCTCCCCCACTTTCTCACTGGGGGATGCATGGTGACTGAGGCATGAAGAATACAAACAGAATAGTAGTTGTAAAAAGGAAAATAGCCTTTGTTTCCAGAAAATGAAAGGCCAAAGGGAAGGAAACATTTTCATTATTCTAATAAGGTTAGATCAGGCAAACTGGCATCCTGAAACCACAAACCTTTTACTAGTTTGAATATTGGAAAGTGATGTGAATTTGACTCGACCTGTCAACATCATAGAAACCACCTAGCGTCCTCTAATTGGCATTTAACAAAACACTGGATTTGATACAATCCCCTGTGCCACAATCCAACTATAAAAATTCTGCATAGACAGGTAGCAGCAAGTCCAGATATTCTGCACCATGTTGTTAATGCCTATTAAAGGGTGCAGGATGAGCATGGACGGATTATCCTGACCACGGGCCCTGGACACAAACCTGCCACGGACCCCTACCTTCACACATAAATAGAACATGTGTGCTGTCGCCAAGCACACAGAGTATTAAATAGCCTACCTGCAGCATCACACAGCAGCAGAAACCAGAAGTGCGTCTTTAAATTGAGAGTGATGTGATGATGCATTTACGCATGTGGCACAGCAGCGGTAGCTTCATTAACACGCCGACCGGGGGATAATGTCAGTAAATTAGAGTAAAATACAGACTTCACTTATCCTGTGCGAATGCGCCGCACAAAACACAGATGTGGGGGTAATTTCTAAATCAAAGGAGGTCCCCAGGTAATACTAGTCCTGTGAGAATAGGGCTTTAGCTGGAGTCCATGCTCAGACCTCGCCACTTCCCAGGGGCTACGAAGGGCCCCTATTGGCTCCAGGGCCCTGGGCATGTGCCCACTTTGCACATGCGGTAATCCGTCTATGAGGATGAGTGATAAGATGAGGTGTGGTGTCACATCCAGTGTCTGATTTGAATACTGTGATTATCTGATGGGCTAATAACTTGCTGTATTCACAGGTGGAGCCATTGGTAGATTGGCTCAGTGTCGGTCTTTGGTTCTGGTTCGGTCACTCGCATTTACAGAACTCAAAATGCACCTTAGGACCAGTGGCCTGTAATGTACACAATGAATTACACTGAAACTGGGAAGCAGAGTAGCCAATGGTATGATGTGGTTTTGAAATCATGGATGGTCCCTGGAGTTAACACATGTTTACTTACTAATGATGTACTGTAACCTACTTGGGTTGTTCTTGAAGAAGAACATTGTGAATAGTTTGGGTGTGCACAATGTGCAAGTCAGGAGTTGACTTTGTTGATGTGATCTTATTCAGATGTCCTTAATGTCATACATGTGTGCCTACAATTGATTGAATTTTTATTACCCTGCCCCCTTTTAGAAGGCTATTCCGCGGGACGAGCCGCTGCCTCAGGACTCCGCTGGAGTGGATGGTGATGTAAGTAAATCAGCAAAGGAGTGCATTATGGGGAATGGAGTCTCATGGTTTTCAATTACGGTTCATGCTTTGCTTTGGTTAGTCTGACATGACAACTGTTGATTAGTGTGTGTGTGTGTGTGTGTGTGTGTGTGTGTTCTGTGCCACAGGAGGAGTGTGTTGGGGACTGCTCCCAGGGCTTGCCAGGGGTGCCCGGCACAACTGGTGCCAAGGGAGAAAAAGGAGACCAGGGCAAGCCTGGCGTGAGCCCCGTGGACGGCTGCAATGGGGTGAGATTGGGAGGAAGGAGGGTCTGACGTGGGAACATCCTCATGACGTTCACCTGTCTTTGTGCTTGTTGTACTACTGTGATGTATGCAAAAGGAGACAACCTCAGCTAACATTGTATTTGAGGTGGCGTGGCTTAATGGGAGTACTGTATGTATCAGTCTGACACAACATGGTGTCAACATTGTGGTATTAGTGCGGTAACTCGTGCTCTTGCTTGTCTGCTTGCAGTGCTTGGAGAAACTGCAGAGGGAGCAGGCGACTGAAGCAGTGGTCAGTTGCAATCACAAAGTCACATATTGTAGCCACACACACACACACATTTCCTTCGTCAAATTTTATTATCCCACTAGGGGAAATTTGGTTGCAGCCGGGTATTAAAACACATTCAATCCATCATAAATACATCATGAAGACAACATACCAGACAGGACACAGAAACAATACAATACAATACAGTGCAAAATCACATCATAGGAGACAAAAGACAAGCAACTTGCTGAGTGCAGAAAGTGCAGCCTACTAATTGCAGTGCAAACAACAGTCTTTTAATGTTTTAGTCCTCTAAAATGGAACTCTATGTCATCTACTGTACCTGAAGGTAGAGGCTCAAACTCCCTCTGCAGGGGGTGGTCAATACAGACCAAATTGGCATGGGCCTATTCTTATTGGCCAGATTCAGGTTCCCAAACCACGCCACCATACAAAAGGACAGCACCGAATCAATAAAAGTTCTATAGAACAGGGTCATCATTTTGGTGCACACATTAAAATAACTAATTTCCTCAAGAAGTGACATTTTTTCCTGCACCCCATAGAGCAATGATCGACCCTGCACGGGAACTCCAGGACATCCAGGAGTGCCAGGATCACCAGGACTAAAGGGAGAGGAGGTGAGTCCTGTACCTGTGTCCTGTGTTTGTGTGGCCATACATTTGTTTTGAGCATTTCTCTGCGCATACATGCGTATATCTAAAACTGGAAGGACTGCAAAGCTCACCTGTCTTTATGTTTCTTGCAGGGTGCACAAGGTCAGAGAGGTCAAACGGGACTACCAGGAAACATGGTGAGGCTTTACCAAACCTCCCCAAGAGGCTTCAGCCAAACACATCCTGTTGTTTTCTTGTTACTTTACCAGAACCATGTCAGATAGTTCCACTGTAGCGCCTCTACAGTTGGAAACAGAAGGTTATGTACATTGTGTTTCTTGCCAAGTTTTAATTGTAGACACATGTTTGATGGTGAGTGGTGCACACGGTATGCATATGTTAACCTCTGGCTGTTGGTAACCAAGATGTTTTCCAGTACTTTTCTTTTGTTTTCTTTTCTTTTATAAGGATCCCCATTAGCTGACGGCTAAACAACCAGCTCCTGAGGTCCAAGACAACATTACAACGTTACATGACACATACTCAAAAATAAATACATTAAAATAAAAAATATTTAAAAAAATAAAAATAATAAAAAATAAAATATTTAAAAAAATAAAAATAATAAAAAATAAAATATAACAATAAAAACACAGCAGAAAGCAAACAAGAAACAAAAACAAAAACATTTGATCGTAGTATTTTCTTTTATCTCAGACTGTCTGTCTGAGATAAAAGAAAATACTACGATTTAAGTAAAGTATAGACACTATGAACCTTTTTGGATTAAAAACATTTGATTTTTCAGAGCGACAAGTTGGAAAAGGAATGTAATCAATCATTTATCACACACATTTGAAAAGATATGAAGTGCATTGTAGTCACTGCCTTACAGTTATTTCTGCGAGTCAACCGATCTTATGTTTTCCCTACTGTAGATTTTAGGAGAGCACCACTCAGTTTTTGCCTTTCAAAACTTCAGAGATCAGACAACTTGAAAGGGTTTTCCATGTTACTGTACATGAGTTCACAGAGCCCCCTAGTGTTTTTAATGAGAACTTCTGACAATGTGGCTTTGGACAGGAGATTGCTGCGTCGCATTGACCTTTTCTATTCTGCTTCACAGTAACGCGTAATCGCTTTCCTGCTGTGCTGCTTGACACCGACACAATATTCGCTTCAATTCTCAGAACACAATCCAAATGAAAACCTGCTTTATAGGGAGCCCTAACTGGACTTTATTTCTGGTTATTTAGTTTGGTTTTGTCCCAGGTGTTTTAGGGTGTCCCTCTCACTTCCTGTTGTTTCTGTCCACAGGGTCCCCCTGGTTTCCCCGGTCCTCCAGGCCCACCTGGCTTGTCTGTGAGTTTCACAACCTATTGCACATCTAAAATTCAACACTTTCTCTCTTTCTCCCTTTTAATATCTGTTTCGTTCTCACTCTAATCTTTCTTTTTCTTTTTTTTTGGCTGCCTCTTCATCTCAAATATGGATCATCTCGCTTTTAAATCATGCCGCTCCCCACAGAGTTGATTATACTGCGTTCGCCATCTCCATCTCTCTGTCTCTCTCCGTGGCTCTTTAATGAAAGTTATTTCAGATGAGGAAACGATTTTGTTGTCTCCTTCTCCAGTTGTTCAATTATTCCCCCTGTCTAAGTGATGGAGAGTGGGACTGCCGTGCACACAGAATGCCCCCCTCCCTCTCCCCTAAACCGGATGAGCTGTGTGAGCTCTGCATGGAATCCATTTGCAGCGCTTAATACCGGGTGTTAGCTTCTGCTGTGTGCAAGTGTGTCTTGGCATGTGTTTGTGTGTGACAGAGAGAGAGAATGTGTGCGTCCCTGTCAATTTATTACTCATATTCAAGTTTTTTAAAGAAAGCGGTGGATTCCATAATAAAACTCACCAACCTGAAGCACAGTAGAGGGCCACAGTCCAAAGTAGACGACCCCAGTGGAAGGCTGTAAAGGCCGGTTAGCTGCTTCCTCCTCGCCTGGTCCGTGGTTCGGCTTAAGAGGAATATATGTTCATTTCTGCCAGGAGAGCCTTTGTTCCAGACATTCACATTTCATACTCTCCTCATGCTCTTCTTCTAATTATCCCTCGTTCCCATCACTCTCAGGGTCAGCACGGTGAGCGAGGATCAGATGGACTCCCAGGAATGAAGGGGGAACAGGTACGTGTCAGTCAATCTGTTTCACTATAAATATTATATGAAGTATAATAATTAGTTTCCCTATTTGATTGATTGCATGTTCCTCACCCCAGGGGCCTCCTGGAACGTCTGGGTATCCAGGGTCCATGGGTCCGCCTGGGCTGCATGTAAGTTACCTTCAGTGCCTCATTGTAAAAGAACTGTAGAATTGACAACGATCTGACAGCGTTAATGGAGGGATGGATGGACAGATGGTTGTATTGATATGTGAATTGACATTGATTAATTTGCCAGGGACTGAAGGGTGAGCGTGGGAGCCCTGGAACCAGTGGTCAGAAGGGAGAATCAGTAAGTCACTGTACTGTAGCAAGACCATTAGGACTAATATGCTGACCAATAACAACATCTGCTCCCAGTAGTGTATTTCTTGGCTGACCTTTCCCTCCCTTCTGCAGGGTCCTCCTGGTAACCCAGGGTACCAAGGACAGACTGGTGCATCGGTCAGTGTGTCATCATTCATCATTTTTATTTTCAGAAGTGTTATGTTACTACAACCTGACTTCTAAATGTATCAGTTCAGAGTTGTGAAGTGACTGTTGCTTGACATTCAAGCTCTTTTTTATTGTCTGCAGGGAGTTAAAGGAGACACGGGACCAGCAGGACCTGCTGGACCCAAAGGGGATCAGGTAAGAACATGGGATACACAGGCTTCCTGGTGGCTCAATGGTCAACATCTATTTTACCATCATGAAAAACAGATTCACGCTCAGCCACCATAAATTTCTCCTTCTCTCTCAAGGGTTTCCAAGGACAACCAGGTTTCCCAGGACAACAGGTGTGTAATCGCTTAGCTCCTCTATTTCAAATGGTTTGTTTTTTTAAAAGGTAACTCCACTCTGTATATTGCTGTGTCTATTTCCAGGGTCAACCAGGTCCCCCTGGAAAAGCCGGAAGGGAGGGGCCCCCTGGGCCCAAAGCGGAAAAGGTGACACCGAAAAATCACATTTTTTCTGATTGTCTTTTTTTAACTTTGTTGTTATCGTTATTTGTAGTCGTGGAAAGAAAATACACGTGTGTTCATGCACTACTTTTTCTCTCTTAGGGCAATGATGGGGCCCGGGGCTCTCAGGGACCAACTGGACCACCAGGCAGTCCCGGCTCCCCAGGACTGATGGCATGTGCATCTATTTTGTCTGTTTGACTTTGTCCTATTCCACACTTTGTGTGAACTATACACATGCACATACATTTATGAGAATCCTTATCAGATTTCTCTGTATGTGTTTGCAATGGCAGGGGCCTCCTGGAATAGAAGGACTGGATGGAAAGGATGGGAAGCCAGGGTTGCGGGTAAGAGTTGTTTCACACCTGCATCACATACACCATATGCTTACACACACACACACACACACACACACACACACACACACACAGAATGACCACACAAACTCGGTAGTGGTATGGTTAATGGTAGACAGTTGATGGTTGACTTTGCCTGTGTGTCTGTGGTTTCTCTGTCTGTCAGGGAGAGCTGGGCCCTCCAGGACCAGCAGGACCAAGAGGAATGCCAGTGAGTGTCACCTTTGACTTCTGCATGACCCAATCTTGTCCTCACTGTCCAAAGTTTTTGTATTCATCAGCACCAGAGCTGACACGGCGTGAGAGCTTGGCATTTGCAAGAAGAAATTCCATCTACCCAGGCTATCATTATGTTACACATCCTTCCTTATAAACACACATGTCTTTCAATACAAATGTAATGTAGGAATGAATTTTTCTGTCAAATCAGTATTCATTAGTTGTATTCATCACACGTTTTGGTGCGGTGTAGCTCTACAGTAGTTTGAAAGCATGTATGCTCAGTTACACAGATGGTCGTGGAAGCACCAAATAACAAATGGAGCTTTTAAAGCATTCAGGTTTTGATACCTGTCTCTGGGGTCTTTCATGCTTGGATTTTAAAATCACCAAATCTACCAAATCATTCAGAAATTAAGCTAAAGAAGCTGCTGTTTTGCTCCTCTGAACATTTACAGCATTGACGCCGCCATTATTTTTCTCTCTGTTTGTTTTGGAGGATATAATCTGATTGGCACCCTTTGAATTGCATTGCTATGAGAAATGAGACACTCGAGTTCCACAAACAGTGAACCATTATGCAAATGAACTTGCATGACTGAATCTATTACCATGGGAAGCCTACAGTTCCTCAAACCCCTTTATGGAGAGCGCTGACAAATGTGGGTAAAGTGTTTGTGCTGAATGTGATGTGCATGTTGAATTCTGCGCTCATATGAAGGCGTAGTAAAGTTTCAGGTCAGGTCAACTTGAGTTTCATATGGTTTCAATGGCATCATGTAGAAGTTAGCATAGTCATATTATTCAGTTCAACTCTGTAGAAGTCACTGGTGATGTGAACCCATTTGAAACTCTTCTTTGTGGTACCAACTCAGTTCCTAGCCTCCTTTTCTCTCTCTCTCTCTCTCTCTCTCTCTCTCTCTCTCTCTCTCTCTCTCTCTCTCTCTGGGGTCTCCTCCAGCAGGTGTTTGAGATTTCAAAGACATGTGTGTCTGTTCTTTGGCAGCTTGTACTTTGTGCATGTTGGTACGGTACCGATTTGATTCTCTTTGATGTCTCTCCTCAGGGATTCAAAGGGAAGACTGGCCACGTTGGCTTTCCCGGACTGAAGGTTAGCCAAGAATTCACTGCTTGAGCGTTTGTTTGTCTCCTTATCCATCTGTCTGCTTGTCCACTATGCCAAAGTGTTGCAAACATTAATACTAATGAAAACAGATTTAACACATGGGTTGTATTTCTATATTACTGTTATTTTGTTGTGCCTTCCTTGAGTTTCCACTAGAAACAAAGGGGAATCATTCTCTTCTCATTTCTTCATAACCTCCAGGGTGATGTTGGACCTTCAGGTCCGCCAGGACCACCAGGCAGAGCAGGACCAGAGGTGACTACATCTGCGTCTATCATTGCCCACATTCCTTTGGATAGACAGTAGACCACACAGCCATAATCTATGTAGATAGCCCTATAATTTATGTCATGGTTATGTAACCCTGCGGCGCTCTATGGTTGATCTAATCTGTGATGTTTCCAGGGTGACCCCGGCACACCAGGAGCTCTGGGACGACCCGGACCCCCCGGACACGTTGTGAGTTCATGGCCCTTTGAACCTAGGTCTTTCCATCTAGTCTCACTGTCAATATTGTGTTGTGTGGTGTGTTTGTATGTAAGGCTGTAACAACGGGGGCGTATTTTCTTGTTCTTTCCTGTTCTTTCCATAACAGGGAACTACAGGACCAGCCGGACCCCCAGGACCTGCTGGCCCAGCAGGAGTGGTGAGAGAAATGTTCTGAAATGTGTCCAGATCATTTTTTGTAATGAACATGGATTATCTGATTAGATTAGATTAGATTAACTGAATCTTTAATGCTCCTCATGGGGAAATTAGGTCATTGCAGCAGCAGAAAACAAGGCTATAGATAATAAAACGATAAATAATGATAATAAAACAGATAATTACAGCGAATGATTACAAAAAGCAAACATATACACAACAGCGGAAATAGCCAACAATAGCAGTGAATTTGAACGCTCTATTTTTTCTGTCCCCCTCTCTAGGGTATCAAGGGAGATAAGGGCCAAAGCGGAGAGAGGGGTCTCCCAGGGATGGTAGGATCCCCAGGACCACCGGGACACCACGGGCCAATGGTCAGTACCCATTATCACCACATAATGCAAATGTATCCACTTCAGAATCTGATACCCCAAGAGAGTCAATTTAATTAACTTTCCTGCGTACTGCTTGCCAGCCAAAATATCTCAACCTTTTCCTTCCACTCGTCTTTTAGGGAGAGCCAGGCAATGATGGCGAAGCCGGTAAAGATGTGAGTAATAACGGAGCGTGCCGTTTGTCCCCATTAAAGGATAATGGAGGAGAAATACATTAAGTGATGTGCTAAATTAGTTTGTCCCTTTGAGTCTTTCACTTTGTTTTGACAGGGAGCAGCAGGTCTACCAGGGGAGAACGGGCAGCCGGGTCAAAAGGTGAGAGCAGACTCAGCATGGTGTGTGTGTGTGTGTGTGTGTGTGTGTGTGTTGTCATATATCATGCATCCATTACCCCCAGCAGACCATCATAGTGCTATGCACCCTTTTACTGTCTGCTTCAGAGACTCCTGGGCTGACACACTATGGTACTGAACACGCTCGCTCTCTCCATATCTGCCCACTCAGCACACTCACTTAACACAGTCATCAGTTCAGTAACCCTGCGACCCTCCCTTTGGCGCACCCTCTTTCCTCCTCACCTCACATCACCCCTCTCCAAAGTGGCAGCCGGCTGCCTCCTAGCCTACCATATCTTACCAGACGCAAGCTTACAGTAGGTGGATACAGTGATAGAGTTATTCTCCGGCCCTGGGATAATGCTATTAAGCATGAGGAGAGATGCTAGATGAGGCTATTTGTCAAGCTGACAGGACGGCATTGTCAGGGCTTTAGCTACACAGAAGAGGAGAACAGAGGAGAGAGACAAGAACGGACTCCTCTATTCTTCTCCCTCCTCTCTATTTCGAGAGTCGGTGTCCGTCGGTGACGTGTAAACATTAGACGTCCATTATGGGCTGCTTTGTCCTCGATAAATCACTGTCGCTAATGCAGCAGGGCCGCTTTCTGAGAGTGTGTACACAGAGTGAATAGAGGGTGCTGCTGTGTGGGAAGTGATACAGATGTAGCCTGAGGCTGGTTTAAAGGGCCCTCCCTCTCATTCTGAAACAGGGTTCAGGATTATTTTTTATTTATACAGCACTTAGCAAAATACAGTTACAAAAATAAATGATTAAAGCAGCTCAAATAATCAGCAAAAGCAATGAAAGCAAGGTAAGGCATATTAAACCAAGGCAAGAACATAAAAGTAAACCATAAAAAGGAGGTTAAATGCAATTAATAACAGGTCATTACATAAAAGAAAGTCTATAAAATTGAGTTTTCAGCAGTAATTTAAGAGATGATAAACATTTAGCCTCCCTAAGCATCTCAGGCAGGCTGTCCCATAGTCTAGGAGCCCTGATTGCAAAGGGCCGATAACATCTTGCTTTCCACAATCAGTTTTGAAACCAACTAATGTAAGGATGCTAAAATTGGGGTGATGTGATCTACTCTTTTCATTGTGTCCCCATACAGATATGAGGTAACGTGTACTTTCTCTTCTATATAACACTTCCCACCTCATTTGTCTCTCTCCATCAGGGTGAGTCAGGAGCCGCAGGGCAGAGGGGGCCTCCGGGGGAGAGAGGCAGGCCAGGCCTCCCCGGTGGTGGAGGCTACCACTCCAAGGACGCACAGCCCATGATGGGCCCAGCCGGGCCCAGAGGGGAGAGGGGCAACCCGGGCTCACCTGGTACCGACGGGATCCCTGGATCTGCCGGGATACCTGGACAAGATGTGAGATACTGTTGTACTTTCAGCATAGTAGAGCCACTGTTCAGTTTGAGTTTGTAGAGCACATGCAAATCATGTAATGTGTGGCCTTGTAGTGATGATCCATGGTGTCCAGAGGCAAGTTCTACCTCCATCTGCACTTCTAAATAATGAATGTTCTAATTATCTACGTTGATAAATGTTTCCCCTGTGTGTTTTGTCTTACCTTTTTTTCTCTCTCCGTAGGCTGTAGTGAATTATGATGAAATCAAGAGCTTCATCCGCCAGCAGGTCATCAAGATCTTCGATGGTGAGGGCTTGTTCTGATCTCTGGTTTGACTCATTGCTGTGTGAATGTTTACTGTATATAATGCCACTGTTTTGAGACTAGAGCAACATATCCTGTGCATTCTCTTTCATGTATTATTTTGCTTCCTCTTTAGGACATTTATTGTAAATGTTCCCTCCCCAGAGAGAATGGCCTACTACATGTCCCGCATGCAGACGCCGGTAGAGATGGCGTCCCCTGGTCGGCCTGGCCCCCCAGGGAAGGATGGAAGTCAAGGTAGACCAGGGAACCCAGGTGCACCTGGTATGCCGGGACAGATCGGCCGAGAGGGCCGGCCAGGAGGCCAAGGACCCCCCGGTGAGTCAAATCTTCCAGTGTATGTGGGCATCTAATGAACCCTAATGAAGGCTATTGCAGCTAAAACACGTTGGTCCATGATGCTAGAGTTTGTAAATTGTTCTCTGAGACAGCTAAACTCATGTCATTACTTTGAGCACCATGACCGTAAACCGGTGTCATTAACAGCTGTTGAGCTAACAAGCGGTTAACATGTGTTATTCTCTGTATTCAGGACCACGAGGACCCCAGGGAGAGAAAGGAGATAAGGGAATTGGAGAAATGGGAGACTCAGGTCCTCCAGGAGCACCAGGTAACACTCACTCTGCAAGTCTGTGGATCAATGAAACTGATCTTTATGTGATAGCTGATACCGTGGTAGCTGATACCGTGGTAGCCTTCATAGAGATCCCCTGACTTTTACCTATCAGTACCACAGTGACCACTGTAGACAATTCACTCTAGATGGGCTGAGATACACATAGAAATATGTATAATGTAACTGAAATGTCAGGTCTCTTATACAAGCATCATTCAGTGTATTTTTTGAAGGTAGAACAGACATTGCCACTGAAGCTAGAGCACCAATGTAGTACTAAAAAAAAGCAGTAATAATTGAATAATGTGTACTCTTCCCTCTCCTCCACCAGGTGTCCCAGGCTCCCCAGGCTATGGTAAGATGGGACCCCCAGGACCCGTTGGCCAACAGGGCGTTCCTGGGATCCCAGGCTCCCCTGGAAAGCCTGGTTCAAAGGGAAATGATGGCCGGTGTAATCCTGGAGATTGTATGAGCCATCAAGTCGAGTACAGCCCCAAGGGCCCGCCGATGAAGGGCCCCTGGTAAACGGTTGGAGGGATGGAGGAGAGGGAGAAAGGGGAATGAAGCAAAAAGACTAAGGAGAAGACAGAAGGCCAAAGACCATGACTCAAAGTTCTTAAGTCAGTCCACTTGATGAAATAGTGGAGCACCATTCATTGTTGAATAGCATAGCATCCCCTACAGCTGTTTGCTGTAGTTCCTGAGCAAAACCCTTTATATCTGGAGCTAGGGCCCCGCTGGGACCAAGGCCTACACAGGAACACCTGCAGCAGATTTTTATTGCATCACTTTAAAAACACTGCCATATCACGTTGTTCTCATTCTGGGCTTGCCACCTCTTTTCACTGCATCACTGTTTTCTGACCTTTTGTAAATTTTGACCAACTAAGGGAAGGTTACAAGAATCGCGATCTTCATCTTTCTCTTCTTGATTCATTCTGTCCGCCTTTTCAACCCGCAGGAAGATAATCCACACAATTAGCACTTTGCTTCCACCACGTCTTACGTCTTTGTTCTTTTCATACCAAATCACATTCGGAGTGCAGTTCCCATGCATCTGTAATATTCTGTCTTTTTGCTTGAGGTGTAATATGTATTTTGGATTTGATCTGTACGAGAATATCCTTTGGAAAGTTTCTCTGTTTACTGTAGAAACATCAACACCCTGCATTCATACCCTCTTTGGAGTGTCTGTTTTGTACATATTTATATTTATATATAGTGGCTTTTTATACTTTTTATAAGATTTGGAAACGGCATAAACATGGCTCGCCACTGATTTGTTATGGTCAACGGTTATAAAGCATCAAAACTGCCAAAGGGATATTTTTCTAAACTCTATAAGCTTTCAAAGTGGAATAATGTGTTCAGTAAAAGACAAATTATTTATGAGATAAAATTGCTTTTACGTGTGAAAGCATATTGGTTTTTGTAATTATGTTGCTGAAGTTCATCATCGAGTGTCATTTTAACTCCAGTCTTCGTTGTAAATGCAGCCATTTCAAACCATCTCATCTCATTTTGTATTCCAAAGTAGCTGTTCTAGCATCTGTCTGCATCACCGGGCAGTTGTTTAACCAAATACAAACTAGAATTGAGCCCGTTCACCACTTGTACTGTAATGCCACACACTATGCATGACCACTAAGCCCTCACAATCCCATTTAAGAAGAACATCAAAATGCATTCGGAGCCCATGGAAAAACATCAGAAACAGAAATTGTCTTTTGTCAGGTTATATGCTACAGTATACTTGAGTTTACATGTTATCTTTTTACTTTTTCATTGTTCTGTCTGGAGTTATATGGAGTCTTACAGCTTTACCATCTGTCACAATCTCTGTAGTTTTACAAGCACTAACAGACGTCTAGTTAAGAACTGAAATGTTAAACTTTGTCCAAAATTTATTATATCACTTTCCAAAGAGGCTGTGTCAATGTAGCTGCATCTCTGTGTGTTTGTTGCTGTGTGTCTTACTGTCACTGTCACTTCGTCCAACTCGTCATGTGCCCATATGTTGTTTATGAAACATTTGAGAAAAAAGATACATTTTGAAAGCAGAAATGTGCAATGAGTGTGGTTTTTCTTTGCAAGAAAGGTGTGTGTGTGTGTGTGTGTGTGTGTGTGTGAGTGTGTGTGTGTGTGTGTGTGTGTGTGTGTGTGTGTATGTGTGTGTGTGCACTAATATATTGTGTAAACCACAACAGCCTGGCACAAGAGGTACACAACACACACACACACGTG
>CABFOS010079457.1:0-12203 GCA_900660315.1 Diretmoides pauciradiatus | reverse complement strand
CTCGTCTGCTGTACCTGACTCCCTCTGCTGTAGCATGTGGCCCTCTCTCTCTCTCTCTCTCTCTCTCTCTCTCTCTCTCTCTCTCTCTCTCTCTCTCTCTCTCTCTTTTGTGTGTTTTTCTATAGTGAATAAAGCCAGCTGCATTTTCCTTTTCAATGTACCATCATACCAAACTGCTGTGATCCAGCTCCAAAGCCTGGGACTGATCAAAGCAACGCTGCTTAATCCAACTCCAGCGCCGTATTTATGCGCAACAAAAAAATCTGTCTGAACAGATTTATTCTGAATACCGGAGTTGTTTTTTTCACATTCAGATTCACAGAATCGTCGGAGCGGCAGACAGCGTATTTGCAGCGTGCTAATAGACGTTTAGTCTTTTGTCTGATTATTTGTTCTTTGGAAAATGAGACAAATTTATATTTAAGAAAACACAGTGCAGTGTATTCTGGATGGAGCAGCAGCAGCCTGGGCTTGTGAGAGGCAAATGTTAATCACCATATCAAAGGTAAGGGAACCATCAAGGGTCCCTGCGGGCCGCCGTCCTCAGACTTGGCCAAGCTGAACAGCAGAGGAGCTTTGCAGCTTTTCTACAGCTTTCCCTCCCCTCTGTTTTTTTCTCCTTCTAGTAAAGCCAGAACCCAGAAAGTCGATTAGCTACGGCCCCATTCTAGCGCTAGTATCAGTCTCTGGCGCTGACTTGGATGGATTTGCTCTCTCATTCTCTCAATTACACACTAACTCACAGGCAAACACACACACACACACACACAACATGTCCGAGGCATTTGTTTTACCAGGTCTGTTTTTTTTCTGTGGCTTTTTAACAGGATACTTATCAGAACATCTGCTGCCTTTGGCTTTGGTTCAGTCTCACAGAATTCAGCGTCTCCGTTTGCCTCTCAGCCACAAAGAGTGTGTCTGAAGCTAAGTGGGATAACATCTAATTTCCTGCATGGTTTAAAGTTTGTTTTTTAAAGATTTTACAAAAAGTCTTTCAGTGCCAAAAATAACGATGACTCTCCCTTGAACTCATCTCTACATGTTGCTCATGTCAGTGACTATGGTAAAGTTTAACTTAAATATTAGGAACAGCCAATAGGTGAATTGAGGTGAACGCCGCAGTCCCTTATTGATTTTACCTGTTAAATAAATCCACTTTAATCATGATGGGTAAATGCAAACCAAGGTGGGGAGGTTACCGAAGGATTAAGCTTTGACACAAATGAGACGATTGCATAAAAGGGGTTTCCACTCAATGCTCATAATTTGCAAATTTAAATTGGAATCAGTGTGAACTTTTCAATCCGTCAACTCCCAACATACAAAGCAAAGAGAGTGTTTGAGACATTTTGGGTCTGCAATTTTAACTTTGACTGGGATTAGCTGCAGGCCCGTCCCTGCCTCCTCTTATTTGTTAAAAGCAAGAGAAAGAGGAGAAGAGGCATGACGGGTCGGTCCTCATCTGCTCTGAGAATACTCTCTCACCCTGCACCCTCTCACCCTGCACTCTCTCACCCTGCACTCTCTCACCCTGCACCCTCTGGCCCTGCACCTCGCCTCAGTATACAACCGAGAGCCGTGTTATGCATCAGTATCAACAAGACAAATTCACTAAAATTCATTACTTTCGTTTCTCTGATTGTGATCCTTCTTAACACGGCGCCTCCGTTCTCCACGCCTCTCCTCCTAGCCTCATGGCAAGTGACTAATACTTACGTCTGTCTCTATAGCAACCAGCTGGGCAAAAAGACTCCATTTGTCAAAGTCTGTTTGCCCAAAGTGCCACACGCTTTGTCGTTTACTGGAAACGGCGGCTTGAAGCCATTGTGCTCAGAATGTTGGTTGAAGCTGCTGTTTTCAAACCTCAAACCTATAGAGCTATTTATCTTTCATGCTCAGTTAGATATTAAAGAATAACTTAGGTATATTTCAAGCTGGACTTTATTTTCCCATGGTCATGTGTCTACGTGACTGGTGGGGAAAATAATTTTTGAAATTGATCCAGTATTGAGTGAGCACTGTTTTTAGCGGTTAGCGGCTATAACATTATCGCTGAAGGGCAAGTGTATAGTTCTCTAAAAGTGGTTGTTTTTTGCCACTAACAGGCTCTGATTGTTGTTCTAAGTGTCTGACAGGATCCCGACAGAGAAAGAAAACATTTTTCTTTACCTTTCACTTGATCCGATCTGTTGTTACTGTGTTAGCATCCATGTAACAGCTCTAACCGGCTAACAAAGGTGTAAATGGAACAAGAGGTATCACTCCTCCCTAAATTTCACGACGATTCTCGTTCTCCTCAAGGAGAAGTCAAGCGAAAGGTAAAGAAAATGTTTTATTTCTCTGTCGGGATCCTGTCAGATACTTACAACAATCGGAGCCTGTCAGTGGCAAAAAAAAAACTTTTAGAGGACTATACACTTGCCCTTCGGCGATAACGTTATAGCCGCTAATCGCTAAAAGCAGTGCTCACTCAATACTGGATCAATTTCAAAAATTCTTTTCCCCACCAGTCAGGTAGACACACGACCATGGGAAAATAAAGTCCAGGTTGAAATATACCTAAGTTATCCTTTAATACAAGTTCTGTTTTAATATAACAGAAGGGACTACAGACACCTGAGCCCCTATACGTCTTAGAGCTTTGCCATCTTTCATCAAACTCTGTCGTCTCTGTGATTGACGGGATGATGCCTTACGACTTTCTCCTCCGAACGCGACAGGTCCTGGAAGTGAGAAGAGGCCATCTGATCCCTCCACAATCCCACAGATTAGAGGGAGTTTTTTAACCTTGTGGCGATGTTAATCAGCCCTCAGCCCTTTGCCAGGGGCAGATCAGCATGTAATCCCTTTAACCATGGGGGCGACAGGCCTCGGCCAAACTTAATTTAGCCTCTTATGCCAACCCCTCCACCCTAAAGTCCGCCAAGACCTCAGCCCGCCGGCGCATGTGCCAATGTCACCAGGTTCTCTGTCCTGCGGCTTTAGCTTTTGCTAAGTATAACAAGTATAAGTACGGCGTGTGCTCGCAGCTGACAGCCACCACCTTGAAAATATATCATTAGCGAAATTAGTTGCCCAGATGCTGAGATGCCCCAAATTACATCCAAACACAGAGAGAGGGGCTAATAAGTGTGAACAACAGGGCTCATCTGCCTCCTAACAGAAAAGGCTTCATGTGGCAAAGCTGTGGCACAGAGAGCCCGTCTAGCCCTGCCCAGTACCCAGCATGCCCCAGGGCACAGACAGAAGGAGCCACACTGTCTCCTGAGATCTAAATTAGGTCATGTCTGCTCTGCCCCCCAAATCACAACATGCCTGCGACATGTAGCTCACGTCATAAAAGGTAGAGACGAATGTCAGTGTGAGATTTTAGCTGGTGAATACCAATTTGGTTTGTTAATATCGACATACATCAAGCCAATAGTGAGCTCTGTACTGCACAAAACCACAGGCGTATTGTGGTTCTTCACCAAAAAAAATGAAAAATCCGTCTGGTTGAATTTTGAGTTAATTACACATTTTTTCCCTTTCCATGTGCAATCTTTTCTCTCCACAAGCACGAACACTGTACCGCTGCTGCCTTTGCCCAGGAATTTGTTAGGGCCATTTTTCAGTACAGTGTTTCTCACGTTACATGCATTTGTGAATAGGACTAGAAATTGAAAATGAGCGTGGTCATTTTATTGAGTTATGTGAGATAGTTGATGCGGCAGGAAGTCTATCGCACGCTCTCTGAAGAAATACCAAGTGGAATTGTTTTGCCACCCAAGGGTGTAAGCCATCGCCTCTGTCTTCTGAAAGCCGCATCACTTGTTTACATTTTGTTCTATCAGACGTTTTGTAATAGGTGTCCCATTTCCCATATAATTGGAACAGCGCTCCCATGGTGTTAAAATACAATCTAGGTTTAGTCTTGTTACAAGATTCAAGTAATACAAATACCTTTAATATCCAGTGCCGAGGAGTTTCTAATAAAAATGGTTTTGATGTTATAACATTGAACCTTTTACTCAAAAATTCTAACATCTTATGGTTTGTGGTTTGTCCAAAAAAACAGACAAACAACATTTTTCTCCAAAACGCTTAACATCCCGTAGAGACCACAAACAGAAGAATATGAACACTCAAATTCTCCCAGGGTTTAGACAAGTGAGAATGTTGTAAGCTATGTGGTGGTCACAGTTAAACTAACCAATCCTGCATCTATTATGCGAGGAACCTCCGCTAGGACTGCAGCAGCACTGCAGCCTGTTCTGTCTCAACGCTGAATAAGCATTTTGTACCACACCCCGTTTCTTTCAAACTATTACAATTATTTGCACCTAAGGGTGGCACGGTTCTTTTGCTACACACGCGAGACTATTTTTCAGTATTTGCTGGTCAGATTTTTTGGACTTGTATAAAGTAAACCAGTGCAAATAGAAACACTTTTTCTAGGGATGCACGATATATCCATACATCATTGGATATCGGCCAAAATTTCAATATTGTGCATCCCTAATAGATAGATAGATAGATAGATAGATAGATAGATAGATAGGATGCACAATATGGTGCATCCCTAACTTTCCCCCCAATATCTGTTGTTCCTGTGTAATAATATACATATACATACAGATACACTCTGCATGTACGCTTGGTCCCCTCATCTGTCCACTGTAAAATGAGTATCGGTTCCTCCTGTGTCACCTGATGCTTCTGAACTGGATGCAAAGGGAAAATGTTGCTGGGGATTTGAGGGTTGCTAAGCACAGAGCGAAGCCGTGGTAAATAAACAGAAATCAGGTCTACTGGTCAAATCCAGCTCGTCCTATTAAGCCATTTTCTCGTTTAGATGCTCGTTATCTAAATTGTAGCTGCAGCAAAAATGTTTTTCCCCCCCATGACGTAGTTTCTCTAAATCTTTCAGCTTTTGAGTGCAACAGATCAGCACAGACTCCATTTACTGTACAACCACAATGACATTATCTGGTGTACTTGTAATACCGAGTACTCCAGACAAACCCCAGATGTAATTTTGTTTATTAGAATCTAATAAACAAAATTGTATCTGGGGTAGATATAGATATAAAAAAATCTGTTTTTCTTTTTGCTTCATTAATAAAGAAATATAGATGAAGGCGATGGGACAGATAAAAGAAGGTTTTTTAAGCTTTGAGACAGTTGCAGCACAGACTCTGAGCAGAAAAAAAGGTGGATTCCTCAATATTAGGAAGCTGATCCTTAATATTTTATATGCTCGTTCTTCACCTGGACAAACTGCCTGCTCACTACTTATCTACCTGTACACAACCTATTCATTACATAGTTGATGTACATGTCTCAGAGTTCAGATCACATCAGGAGGTGTCACTCTGAAACCACTTCACTGCATCTAACAGAACACAGACAATATTTTTTCCATTTGAAAAGTATATACTTTTTCAGACCTCCATTTTTAGTCATCGTAGTTCTGTTTACTGCTACTGTATGACTCTAGGTTCATAATATTACAGTACTTAGTTTACAGCTCTTTCAGGGAAACCGCAGTTTGGTAGTAAATTTCCAGCAGGATTTATTGTGAGTTCCTACAATTAACACCTTGAAATTGACCCAGATTTACCCAAAATTTCCCAGACTTCTCTATACTTTCCTGAGCTATGTAGGAGCCCTGACATTTTTTTTAAATGAATCGTTATTATTGTGATGCGCCCGTGCAGTAGCAGTATTGTATTGTAGGACGGGTGTGAGAACCCCCCTCAGGGCCTGGAGAGGCTTGGAAAGAAGCTTCCATCCATCTCCACTCAGTCTCAGTCTTAATCCAGACGCTCGGACGTGAGAATGATACCAATGGGTGGGACAGCATGGTGGTATTAATTTTTCATGAAACGCTCAAAAACAATTGCACGGAGAGAGGAACACACACACATCAAACCATCTCTCTCACGTATGAATCAAACCTGCACAAACAAGTGAAGGAAATATTAAGTTAACTATCTATATATATAGATATCTATGTTTTATTTGACGAAAATTGAAGGGATGATCTTGTTGCTGATTGGAGCAAGGAGTGCTTGCATCATTCTTTAGGGTCAACCTTTTTTTGTAAGGACTGAAGGTGTCTAATAACTTGAATAATATTCAACAATGAGCTTTACTGACATTTGAGTGAGTAGGTGTTGAAGTAGGTGTGACATTTGTCATACGGTGGATATCTCTACCTTGCATTTTCTCCCGTCCACTGTCTCCTCGTTAAACTCTTCACCGATGTGGAAGTTGATCTCGGTGGTGCGCACGGTGGTGGACGTTTTGATGTAGAACTGCTCCCCGTCCTGGCGGATTTCCACGTGGGGCTTGGAGGCCGCCGCCCCGGCCACCTTCCTCAGCATGGCGTTCACACCTGACCAGACACAGAGAGACAGAGAGAATGAGAGAGCGAGAGAGAGAAGGAAGGAGGTAGAGAGGAACAAGACAGTGACCTCTGCTGTACCAGAGACTTGTCGATGTTGTTGCAGATACAGGTGACTGATGCAGGTCGATAAAGACCATAGCTTTAGATATACTTTAATCATGAACGTGAGATGTAGATGAAGGGAAGAAGAATTTCTCAGCCTTGAGTTGAGACACAAATTTTGCAAAAGTGGGTGCAACTCAATATTGGGAACATATTTGTACTGTGGACCAGGTTAGCCCCCCCAAAAAAAACACCCTTAGCGTCTGTGATAGAAAGCGAGAGACATGGAGGCTTGGTTGTTTGGAAGCCAGACACCACCACCCCCTTTGTTTCATCTGTGCTAAAAAAAATTGCCCCTACAGCATCCAGTATGCCCCGCTGTCTTCCTATTCTGCTTCACACTCGACCCCGCCCAGCAAGAGCTCTCCCTTAGGGACTTAATGTCAGCCCCTATCACGTACAGGATGCAAAAAATAGTGGGTATGTGCCGGCTGCATGTCAATAAAGAATTACAGAAATGTAGTTGCTTTGCAGGAAAGAAGATAAATGCTCTGTGGCTTAGTAGCCTCAACTGTTGCTGAAAACTGAGAGAAATCTGTAACGCTGAGAGAAGAATTTGGCCCCTAACAAAAAAACAAACAACACTTGAGGGTGACAGGCCAGACCGGCGCTGGCTTTCCTTTTGTCTGGTAGGCGGTGTAAGACTGTCGTTCCTGCACGTGGCGCGGTCCTAGGCGCGGTCCTCGGCTTGCCCTGTTTGACTCTGCAAGGCCATCTGGCCACTCCTACGACTACGGCCAGTTGTCCTGGGTCTTTTACTTCATTACCCTTTCTCCACCTCTTAAAATAGTATTTCTCTTTTGGGAGACTATTAGGTCATGGATTTTCAAACACAGAATTCAGCAGGTTCCTCCAAAACCAAAACGACTGTGGTCCTGCTTAGATAAGACCCGAGCCAGAAAATCATTGTGACAGCTGACAACATACAGTAGCCTGCCACACACATGCTTTATGACCCAGTGTTAATGGGAGAGGCAATCAGTCACTCGCCATTCCTGAAAAGTTTTGGGAGATTAAGGACTTACATTTGAACTGTTAGGCTCTTAGCTGCCTCAGTTTTCACTTGAAGTGAAAACATCAGCAGAATGAGCTTCAGTCTCTAGATCACCAACGTGACGAGCAGCCGACAGTAAGGAGTGCGAGGGTCGGCACAAAAAGATAAACCCCAGAAATAACCAAAAAAGGTTATTTCCACAATAAACGTGACAGACCTTGAGCTAATTCCCTTTGGAATCCAAACTGTGTGTCTTAATGAAACAGACACATCTTTTCTGTTGTTAAAGCAGAAGATCAACTGAGAAAATAAAGGAAACATAACAGGCTTTCGACATTTGATGCACCTATGAAGCATGAAGCATCGCTCCATTGTTGGGGCAAAGGCAAACAAACACGTTTGCCCTCAATTAGTAAACAAAAGACTAAACCTGTGTGAGTCTGTTCAATTTGTACAGCTCTGTTCACTCAGTGTTTCCTTGTGGCATTGCTGTCTGTGCCATGGAAGGAAGGATAACTATCCCCTCTCGCTGTAGGGAAACTCAGCTACCACCGACTCAACAGATAATTATGAAGATGTTGATGGAAAGTGGCGGCCTGGCAGCATTGGAATCCACATTAGCCGGCCGCGGCGGCTCTCCATTGACTGAGCACTTATGTAAGAGCAAACGACCTGATCTGCTCAGGCAGATGTGGTTAATATGTTCATGAATGGATGACGTGCTGAATTCAGAGAAGGAGAGAAGGACTGCAGGACTGCTTTCTCCCTGGACATACAGTCCAGAGAGTCTTATAGTTCAAAGACCCCACATCGCATACAGAATAGGGGCAGGGGAGTTGGATTGTGTTCGGTAGAGATGATGCCGTGCATTCTGGCCGCAGAGGTGATGTTCCATGTATAACAACTGACCAAAAATGTCTCTCAAAGTTAATTTGGAGATAAAAGTAGATAAACGGCTGGGTGGATTAAGGGTATGCAAAGAACAAAAAGCAACCAGACAGTAGAAGCTTCCGCAGCCAGGTGATGCGGCATGATCCAAAAGACTATTCAGCCCTGCAACAATAAGCTACGGAAATGTGACTAAATTATCGACTTTCAACTGTGCAATGTATACATTTATAGGTAGCAATTCAATTCAATTTCAGGTGCACACTCTGCTTCATGTCCCAAAAGTTTGTGGTCATCAGTTTCTGGAGAGTAGTTAAAGCAAACTCCTCATCCCAGCACCGTTTCCAGAGCTTTACATCATGCATTCCAAAGAGCCCACACTGGGAATACTCTCTGAAGACTATTCTAAAGCCACGCAGCCTTTTGCTGTGCCCCTGTCTGCTTCGGTCCCGGCGCGATGAAACTCTGCCACACAATTGAATGACCCAGTTAACTCATCCAAATCCAAACCATCACAGTTATCAGTTAAGACTAAGAGGGGTGGAAAAGAACAAAAGATAGGACGTAAGAGAATAGCGCCAGGCTCCAGAGACCTCCACTGGCATGGCTAATGCATGCCCTACTTAAATGCTTAACATGAATGATGTTGTTTTCCCCCGCATGTTCTCCGGCATGTTCCCCTCTCTGTAAAACAATACCACGTCTGTTTGGGGTGGAATTCTGCATCCAGTGTTTCATATCTCTCCTGTATAGCCGAGGGATTTCCCGCAGCCTCCCTGTTGATCTCTCCCTCCTTTCCCAGGGAGCTTCTGGGAACAATACCATGTTGTTGGAAGTCAAGCATTCCATGGCAAAGGAAAGAGAAAAAGACTTTTGGTCATGATTGATAGTCAACCTCACGCAGGGATGCACTGTTGGCTATGGAGGGGAAAGGAGAGGGAGAGGAGAGAGAGAGAGACGGGGAGATGGGAAGGCGTAGATGGGAAGGAAAGGGTCTTACCCAGCGCTTTGAGAAGTTCATCAAAATTCTCACTGCTCTTCATCTTCCAGATGCCGGCAAAGTTGGGCATGACTGCTGAGGCTGAGTGTAAAGGCTTCGGCTGCAAAAAGAACCTGTTCCTCTCTCTCTTTCTCCTTCTCTATTCTCTCTCTCTCCCTGTCTTACTCTTTCTCTCTGCTCTCTCACCCTCCTCCTTACTCCTTCTCTGGTCTTTATACCCCTGTCTCCTCTGCACTGGCTTCAGCCTCTCTTCTTTCACACTGTTATGCCAAGTGTGTTTCTGGGTTCCCTATTTTTTTCACAGGCTGTTCCCTCACAGCTTTTTCCACTCCACACTCACACTCTGTCTCTCGTCCTCTGTGTATCTCAGCGAGCTCCTCAGTCTCTCCCGGCTGCAACCTTGTCTCAGCTCCGTTATAGCTACTGTTTTTTAATGGGAATCAGAGGAGGTCCCTCCCCCTGAAAGCTCTGTCCCATTAACACAGTAGAACAAGATTGACGCCTGTTTTCTCTGGGGATTGGGAAGACTGAAGCTGTTCTTTCAGAGTGTATTCATAGAGATTTGTCAACTGCTAGATTGAGAATAGTTATTTTCAAATGTGGCACAGAAACGGTGTATTAGAGCGCCATTCAGAATCATTGGCATCCTTTGTAAAGATGATGCAAAAAAGGTTATTAAAAAGAAAGAGTAAAAAAGGACAGAGTAGCACTTCCGGAAAAAGTTTAGTAAACCTGTAATAACCTTTAATAACCTGTAATAACTTTTATTCTAAAAGAAAATGCACATTTTACTGTACAGCAAAGTCCCCCTCAGTTTGCGTTTTGATAAAATCTGACTATTTGATGAGGACTCCATCAAGCTTGTCGTGTCATCATCCTTTTAACATTCAACTGCATCCCTTTGGGTGTTGCAGTTTGCCTTTAATTTTCTCTTATGCCGGTTATAGTTCTGCACGAGTAACTAAATAATGTCAAAACTTTGAGCAAATTAGCCTCAAACCATAACTACTGCACTATGCACCATAGATCAAAGAGATGGTTTATTTCACGGATAGCGATTCATCTGTTTCTCTGTTGATCCCTGGGGGGAACTGCTGGTGAGAACCGTAATGTATTAATCTGTATCATTATTTAATGTGGAAACAGTGGGATTGTTTGGGGATTTTGCCTCCTCAGAGCAGCTAAGCAGTCAACAGTATACCAGGATAAATATCACAAAAAGCCTGCAGTCGAGAAGCTTTTGAGCAACAAAACAAACTGTGACTTTGGTTTTACTTTTTTTATAGCTAAAAAAACAGAGAATGCATCACTGGATAAATACAGCTTAACAAAAATGAATTTAAAAATGATGAAAAAGTCATTTGAGGTGCATTCAACTTCAAGATGTTATAGTAAAGGGTTAGTAGAGTAATATATATCACAGGTATATCATAATCTGTAATACTCTGTTGAAGCAGTGTGAGTGGACTTTTACCAAACAGACACAGTAGAAGGTTTCTAACACGCTTTGCAATAAAAGCTGTGTCACAACTTAATGTAAAAGAAGCATCATCTTTTTTACATATGAATGTAACCTAACATGTTGTTACATTTTTCTTATTCTTTTAGATGTTAGTTAGTTTAGTTTTTTAGTTAAGCATGTGCTACATGTGTTTTTAGTTAAATGTGTTACACTTTGTGAAGTAATTACTGCTGATTCATGTAATAATGTAATGTAATTTATGATGCTAACAGGTTTTATTACATTTTTGACCCATTTACAGGGACGTTTTATTACATTTTGAGGGGTTGTTACATTGTCCGGCTGCTACAGTTGACACAAGATGTCAAGTTGCTTATTTTCTTAACAATTGCAAATGAAAGATTTGTAAATATTAATTTTCTGACCACAGAATACAGCTCATTACCTGATTTTCATGAATAAATCTATGGAGTCATTTGTCAGATGGCATCATTCATTAGTTACCTACTCTAGCCAACATGTGGCATATCTGATTCAATACTACTTATATTATTTTACACCTAAAAACTGTGATTTTCTTATACTGTGAATACTGTGAATTACTATATTATATTATAGTATTTTACTATTATACAATTACTATACTATATTATACTATACTATACTATACTATACTATATGTTTTGACTATTTGTTTTTTGTATTCTGTTTATCTTTACTTTGGCACTATTTTGCATCTTATCTCTATCTACTATCTTGGCTGTCTTCCTGCTACTGCAACACCTGAATTTCCCCCCGGGGGATTAATAAAGTGTTACCTTACCTTATGTCATTGGGGTTATCAAGTGGGCACCTTCCTTCACCGGTGTTTTACTAAGTTAGGCCCATGGCACCTCAAGAAGGCTCAACGGTGTGATACAGCGTCCTGGAATCACCATCTCACAACTACACGTTACCCTACCATCAACCAGCATTACTCTGGCCTTCACTCAACACCAATATACCAACACAACCTATCTAATACAACAACCCAGATAGTGTGTGTGTGTGTGTGTGTCAGAGAGAGAGAGACATGAGTGTCTGGCACTTCCAGGGACACAAAGACTTAAGACCGGTTGATTGGGGACGGCTTGTGCAATTGGGAACAAAAGCTGTGTCCCCAATTGGTAAAACATTGATTTTAGGTCAGTGGTTAAAGTTAAGATTAGGTTAAGATTAGGGTAAGTCTCCAGGAAATTAATGTAAGTCTATGTAAAGTCCCCAAAAGTGACTTAAGCGAACATGTGTGTGTTCAGATGTGAAAGAGTGAGAGCAAATGAGAAAGTCACAGTGTGTGTGTGTCTTTCCCCCCCAATGTAGACATACA
>CABFOS010079417.1:0-22034 GCA_900660315.1 Diretmoides pauciradiatus | reverse complement strand
GTTCATAACAGCAATTCTATGCATTGACCACAACCAATAACACACTACACACAGCTAATAATGCAACACAATAAAAGCTCCAAATTATACAACAAGTAAAAATAGTAAAGCTCCTAGGGCTTTGGCTTGACTGTGCACTGTCTTGGTCCGATCACGTCAATAAGGTGGTTGCCAAAATGGGCAGAGCAGTTGCCATCACCAGAAAGTGCATCGTTTGTTACACCACTAGCAGCACTTCCCCGAATTGTCTGTTCATTGGTTCTCTGTCACCTTGATTATTGCTCTGTAGCATGGTCATCTGCCTCTAAGGGTCTACTCAGGACATTACAAGTGGCACAGAACAGAACAGGGCAGCTAGGCTGGTCCTGGGGTGCTCCGCTAGGACTAGCGTAGTTGACATGCACAAGCGTCTGACATGGCTTACTGTTGAGCAAAGGCTTTCTGTTAACCTACTTTTATACTTTCACAAAGTAATTCAAACACAAACCCCTAGGTTTATTTTCAACAACATGATTTATAGTTCAAATGCTCACACACACTCCACCAGAGCAGCTAGTAGGGGTCAGATGACCTTGCCCAGACCTAAAACTAACTACGTGAAGAAAACTGTTATATACAGGTCCATTGCACATTGGAACTGTCTTCCAAATGATGTTTGTTCCATTAAAGGGAGGGCTTGTTTTAAAAGGATGCTCAGATCCCATCTACAGTCACACACATTCTCACACACACAATGACATATCTGTCCACTGCCAGACAGACGGTAGTCTATCCCTTTTGAGTGCCTCTTCTATATATTGTTGTTACCTCCGCCCCAGCGACAGCGCAGGGTGAGAGGTTATGTTTTCGCCGGAGTTTGTCTGTCTGTTTGTCTGTCTGTTACTAAGCAACATAGCGCAAAAAGTTATGGACGGATTTGGATGAAACTTTCAGGAAATATCTGTAATGGGACCAGGAACAAGTGATTAAATTTTGGGGCGGATCTGAATCACAGGGCGCCACGTAGGACGCCACATAAACAGGAAATGAGCTCTAATTGCTCATAGCATCATCCAATTTTCATGAAACTTAGTAGAAGGGTGTAGTATCGGTCAACGATGACCCCATGAAATTTTGGGGCTGATTCGACTCATGGGGCGCCATGTACACAGGAAGTGAGGTCTAATGCATCATCCCTTTGACATTCTACTTAATATGTATGTTCCCTGAGAGCCAGTGGTCACAATTTAACATGGTCGCCACTCAAGGTCAATGCAACGTCACGTAAACAGGAAGTGCAGTCTAATTGCTTAACACATCATCCATATGACGTAATACTTAATATACATGTTCAATGGGCACAATTTAACACTGAGTAACACTCAAGGCGCACGAGCGCACATTTCTAGTTTATATCTGTTGTGTTATTGTTTTAATCTGTCTGGCGACCTTGACGTATTGTTTGATAAATTAGCTTTTACCTATTGTTTTCTTTTATCATGCTTTTTTATGTATGTATGGTATTATTTTATTATATACTGTACATATTTTAGTATGCTTATTGCATGTCCTATTTGCGTATGTTATATTTCTTGTTTGTAATGTGCATATTGCTGTTTGGACCCCAGGGAAGACTAGCTGGCGTCCGCTAATGGGGATCCGTTTAAATAAACAAATACGCGCAGCGCGCACAGGAGTCATGGAGCATAGTGTATCTTTTCACTTTGGCTATTTTGTCTTTAACAGTCGGACGACTCACTTCAGGATGGTGGAACTGATGAATGCGTTTCTACTTATCCTTTGGGTCCGTCGGGTGGTAAGAGCTTCATCTGTGAGCAAACTTCTTAAACATCTTATTTATAAATCGCAATTCAGTACAAACTGATATTTTTAGCCAAGAAAAAGCAGTCATTTGCTTTTACTTAATGTCACAGTTCCCATTTGCAGACATTGCAATAGGGAAATGTGAACAACCTATATTGGATGTCAAAGTTAAGCAACTTTTTTCTCTTTTGCATCCCACAGGCGTGTCTGGAACTGACTGTACCGAGCTGACTGCGAGCTCGTTGGATGGGAGTGCAAGCTTTTCTGAGACATCGCTCCAGCCCGAGGACCAGGATGAAGAACTTGAAAAGACTCTGAGAAGTCAAGGCAGCTCTTTAATGGAACTGTACCCCAGTATGATCAGTCAAATAGGCAAGGCCTGGCATCGCTTGAATGTCTCTGAGGCTGCTGACTCAGTGCTGAGGAGGTACCAGAGACTGCGATGGCTGTCTAATAGAAGCAACCATAACCACACCTTCAACATCACATTGAGGCACACAAACATCTCAAAGGCGATCAATAGCAAAGCCGTCATCAAGAGAGCTCCCAACAGCTCTTTGAATATGAACTTCCCACGAATATCAAATAAAAGGACTGACGCTGGTCTTCTGTCTCCCTTGCACACGGTTACTAACCTGCAGGACTGGCAAGTAGAGCAGCAGTCTCCTCCGAAAAGAGATCCTTCTCAGCCTGTCCTGGTGATGGACTTCTCTTACTCCTCTGGGTTCTCGTCTGCACAGGAGAATTCTGAACCGAAGGAGATGTCGCTGAACCAGACCTTCACTGTGTCTCAAGTATCCCCACCTTTCTCCCCCCCACAGCAGAGAGAACAACCTACTGCTCTCACTGTCAGTCCTGCAAGGCCTTGCTATCCCACCAGTAGGCTGTTGTCCCCCTCTCGGCAGAGAGAACAACCTACTGCTCTCACTGTCAGTCCTGAAAGGCCTTGCTATCCCACCAGTAGGCTGTTGTCCCCCTCTCGGCAGAGAGAACAACCTACTGCTCTCACTGTCAGTCCTGCACGGCTTTGCTATCCCACCAGTAGGCTGTTGTCCCCCTCACGGCAGAGAGAACAACCTACTGCTCTCACTGTCAGTCCTGCACGGCTTTGCTATCCCACCAGTAGGCTGTTGTCCCCCTCACGGCAGAGAGAACAACCTACTGCTCTCACTGTCAGTCCTGCAAGGCCTTGCTATCCCACCACCGATGCATCCATGGACCCATCTCTGAAGTTTGCTCCCACCACGCACACAGTTCAGAGGGATGAGTGCCCTGTATCGCTAATGGAAAGCTCCACTATATACTGCTCCCCGTTCAGGCAAGGTCCCTTAAAAACTAAGCTTGTGAGGCTTACCAGGGAAGACCGCGGTGGATCACCTTATGCCCTTTACAGAAGCTCCAAGGCAGATGCTGTGGGAAGCCAGTCCAGAGAACCTAAGAGACGAAGGTCTTTGCCTGCATCTCCATCCTCTCTACAGAAATCCATCATGCCACCAAGGAGGCTTTATCCTCAAGACTCCTATCGTCCCTCCCAACCGAAGCTCCACTCACCTCAGCCATCCACAACATCAGGCCGTCATCGGCTCCAACAACGTTTTTCCCATGACTCGTCCTTCCCGTCAAACAGTATCTTTAGCTCCCCCAGGGAGCTTGAGGATGAGTTTCAGAAACTCTACCACCAGTTTGTCTGCCAGAACAAATCATCTCTCATTAATGGCCCTCCCTGTAAAGTGTGTGCTAGGAGCTCTGAGACCAACAGAGGCCGCTCTGAGACCAACAGAGGCCACTCTTCAGCTCTGGCAGCTCTTGCCTTATCTCCCCACCGCTCTGTTCTGCGGAAGCGCTACAGGGAATTAGACCGGGGCAGCTCTCCCCAGTCCAAACGCTCCAGGGATGGTTACTGTGCGTACTCCCCAGGGTCCCAGCGCCATGGAAAAGAAATGCTAAGGCGCCAGTGTCAATCCGCCACCAGCCTTCGCCGTTCCACAGGATTAGAGGCGTCTCATGACAACCTCTCCTATAGCTGCAGCAAAGACGCCACGGCTCGGGTATATGGCACCCAGGGGCACCCAACAGACACACAGCAGGAGGAATGGATGGCTCCGGGCCAGCCTCTAGCTTCATCAAAATTCTCCAGCCTGGGTAAGGGCCCCACAGAAACAGAGTGTATATGCAGTAGAAAATGATTAGGTCAGAGCTGTCTTATTTACTTTATTAATATCTTATTTTCTGCCATATCTAACTATGTAGAGAGAATACCTTCAGTTTTGTACTCTAAGTTAACACCAGTGAACCTGTCTCCTATTAGGACCTTCAATTGGCGAAGCAAAATGGCAAAGTGGCTGTTTTCCCAGGTAATTCTATTGTGTACATGTATTTGTAGCCTAGTGGTTCATTGCGTTTTAATCTACCTCTGTTTTCCCCAACAGGTCTAGAAGGAGGCTGCTGCTGATTAAAGATTGAACCTCTGGCAGAAAACATTCCACAGCATTTCCCCCACTACTGCCCATGCATATCTATACTATAAATAGATCTGTAATTCCTGACACAAGAAATATTTGTAGCTGTGGTTGTAGGTCCATATGTTTGTTTTTAACTATTAAAGTACGTGTTGATTTGGGCATGACTGTATGTACACATTTCCTTAATTGCTTTTATTAATGTTCTGTGTATTTATTTCTTACATATTCTCAAAAGAATAAATTCTTAGGCATTTGCTGTCACCCCATTTATTTCATTTATATCTTTCTTCTGCACATAACTGGAAATGACTGATGCTGTCAAGTTACATGATATAATTCCTTAATTCATAGAATGTCTTACAATTCAGGAAATAAAAAGAAACAAATATCCAGCAGTCAACTCCTTTGTGACAGAGTGGTTAATTTTAGGGAAAAGATGTCAAAGTACATAGAAAATAATAAAGTAAACCAAGCTTCACTTCCTGAAGATTCCCGCTGACTTTTGGCAGACAGCCTTGTGCGTTTTGACTATGTTGCAGGTTAATGTTTGGACAAAATGTACACAACAAAAATGAAAAGACTTTGATTTGCATGGGAATGTAAAAGAACTGGCAGAAATGGATTTGCACACCAAAGTTCTTTTAAGAGGCGCTGATCACTGGAACAACAAACTAGAAAAAAAGAGTTTCGCACACTCCATATGCACACAGTTTTGTATATGTAATGTAAAAACCCCACAGAGCATTACTGCAGCATCACCCTTTATAGATAAAGTATATGCTGCAGTTGTGCATTTATTATGTTTCTCGATGTCCCGGGTAACAGTGCCGAGACAAGCCAGACATTTCTTGGTTTTAGTCTACAGGTAACATTTTATTAACCGTAATCAATTTAGGAAAATCGGGAGAACATGGCAGCTCTACAGTGCTGCTGCAGCACCGGTCTCCCGTCACACATGGTTTGTCATGGCTTTGCTACAGCAATTACCACTGGAGCTCCACCGGGTATTTTCCAGTCAGGCAGGCAGTACAGTGGCCAACTCTCTTGCTGGAGTTGTTATTGGAGCTGATCTTCTTGTCCTTCTGGTGGGAGGCTATTCCCTCTTGAACAGCTGACACCAGGCCTTCCACAGTCAGATACTGAACACTGTCAGCACCTATACAACAGCAAAAGCGTTAATGGATATGTAATGAACTAATACATATGCCTCTTCAAAACACTGAAGCCAGATAATGCACACTTAAATATTACGTAAAAGAAGTGCATATCTGAGGGATGCACGATATTGAAATTTTGGCCGATATCCGATTATTTCCATGGTCATATCGACCGATACTGATATTGCAATACCAGTTTCCACCAGTAGGGGTTATCTTCCACCTTGCAGTAACTGATGCTGGGTGCAGACACTGCTTTGTTATGACCTAATTTCTCCACACATTTTCTCCAAGCTGTTACACCAACGCATCAACATGGTTGGCACATCATTAATGCGTCTTATCTGCGCAACATATTGGGAATAATTTTGATATCTGTCCGATAACAATAATGCATTTTTAAGTAATTATCGGCCGATACCGATATGATGACCGATATATCGTACATCCCTAATATCTGAAATAGCTTTGGTGCATGTGGGCGCCGTCACAAGGATTTGAAAAGGGTAGTACTGGCAGTATTTTCAATACTGGCAGTAAGAGCAGTAATATGTAATATAATATGTGAAAGCGACATTTGCACTCACCGATGTATCCAGCAATGTCCTTAAACTCAGGCTTGTTGGCGATGAGCTCTTCTTTGGTTGGAATGTTGATACCCATGTAACAAGGGAACCTGATAGGCGGGGAGGCAACTCTGATATGGACCTATCAAAGAGGAAGTACAGATCAATATTTCAAAACCCCACCAGGTCAACGCATACAGAGACATGTATACTGAGAACATTGTGTCACTGACAAGTTTGCGACCCTCGAGACAACCAACCTCTTTGGCCCCGGCCTCCTTCAGCAGTTTAATGATGGGGGCGATGGTGTTCCCTCTGACAATGGAGTCGTCAATTAGCACCACTCGTTTCCCAGCAAAGTTGTCTGTCAATGCCCCAAACTTCTTGGCAACTCCCAACTGCCTCAGACGGGTGTTCGGTTGAATAAATGTTCTCCCGACATAGCGATTCTTACATAGAACTTCTATGTATGGCAGCCCTGACTGCAGAGGTGGACAAGAAGAGGACAGGTGAGGAGGACAGAGGATGTTGTTGTGTGACGGCATTTCTTTGCAGAGTATAAAGTATACAGCTTAGTATTCGACGTACCTGCTGAGCATATCCCAGAGCAGCAGGGGTAGCAGACTCTGGCACAGTGCTGACCACATCTGCATCGGTTGGGGCCTCAATGGCTAACTTACGACCACAGCGCTGCCTGACAGTATAAACCATCTGTCCTGCAACAAAATGGGATGAAATGCGTGAGAAATGCATTCGTCACTTTCAATAAAGTATATTTCAATACTTACGCAACAAAATAGGTATGGCCTTTATTACGGGGAAAAAAACCTTGTTATTCCTACTTCACTGCACTACTTTTGCACATTTTCAAATCCTCTTTATTCTTCCTTATTCTTACCTACTATTTACATGCATATTATTATTACATATTATTCTTATCATTATTTTTCACTATTTCTTTATTATCATTATTTTATTGTTACTTCTTCTTATATTGAGCCGGAATAGGTACTAAATACATTTCACTATACATTATACTGTGTATGATTGTGTACGTGACAAATTTGAACTTGAACTGGATAATATAAAGAATGACCCATACTCGTAATACATATTCATACCTTCAAATATGGAGTCTGGTCTGGCAAAGTAAACGTATTCAAAAATGCAGAAAGCAGGAAGGTCTCCCTCAAGACGCGGGACAACGCTCAGAGACTTCACTCCGTGTTTGGAGATCTGGACTATCTCTCCAGGCAAAACCTCCCTGTAATACCTGAAGAAACCAGGAAGGCCACACAAAGTCATAACCCACAACACCCGCAGGCTGCCACGGTAACAAGATATATGTGGTTTTGTAGTCATTTTGTTGTGTCCCTTGTCTGTAAATTTGTATTGCTGCCTCATCTTGGCCAGGTCACACTTGTAAATGAGGTCTTGAACCTCAATGTGTTCTTTCCTGGTGAAATAAAGGTTACTACCTCTGTCCCTCTCTCTCACACTCCTTTTCATCACTTGCCTTGCATAAACAAGCAAATGAGAAATGTCTTGTTCTGTGAGTGTGAGAGAAGGACAAAGGGAAGGTTAGGGATGACATTTCTCATTTGCTTGTTTATGTGAGGCAAATGCTGAAAAATAGCGTGAGCATTCTTTGCCTCTTTGCTTCAGTGAAAGACTAGTGGATTGTGGGTCCTAACACTGTTTTTCATTGTTTTGTACTTACTTACTTAAATACTCTCAGGAGTATTTAAAATGTGTCTCAGTCACACAACAAAAGCCTATTATTATTTTATTGTTTCAGCAGCAGTACACTGTTTCAGTTCACTGCTGACAATACGGGGGTTTATTTCCATTGCAACATCTTATCATCCGTAGCCAAATCTATACATTGAGCATTCACTAGTTTGCCCTGCACCAATGATGAACACGACACAGGAATGGGGTGCAGGGTATTTATTGACAACATGAGAATGAAGCTTAGAATGGACAGCAGAGGGATCGATATGCATGCCTTACTGGCAGTTTGGCATGGATGCACAGGGTGTACGCAAGACTAAGTGGGATGGGCAGGGAGTGAGCGTGTGCTTGTGAGTGACTTGCCCCTCTGATTTACACCAGAGTGGCCAGCAAATGGGCAAGGGGCAAAAAGGGGGAGCAAGGGGAGCCGAGCACACGGGATAAGGGTGCGACACAGCATTGCACTGGGGTATGGTACTGTAAGCCCCCCAATGACCTGGAGAGAGAAGAGTTAGTATCTGAAAGGGATGGTGGGTTGGCTAGAAAGCCCGATGATAAGTAGATTTCTAGCAATGACAGATGGAACTGAGGTAAGAATGCATGATAAAATAGAACATGGATGGATTAATGGTAATTGTGGGAAATGACAATGACAAGTCAGCAATGGATGATGGTTAAGCAATGGGTGAGCACGTCTGGGTTACCTACTGTATGTTACATCTTGCATGTAATATAGGCAAAGACGGTTTAAGCGATGAGTAAAACAAACATGCAAATGGACGGGGATACGTGGCGATGAGGAATGACGTAGATTCTGGAAATGAAAGAATCCCAAGAGACCGGTTTTTTAAAGGGGAAGAGGCTTGAATATGTGTCGTAGAAGGGGGGGGGGTAGCTGTGAAATATTGATAGGTTCAGCACGGTTGCGTAGCAGGAGGGATTGAGCGAGGTGCGTGCCGGCAGCAGCAGGTAGACGGATAAGGGGCAGGAAACCAAGGGAACAGAATAAGGAGTTGTGGCCTTCACTCCTGAAATTCATTAATAATATTCCAACTAAAAATATTGAGCTGCATGAGCCAGAAATTACGCAAATTGTATCTCTCTGTGACAGAACTCCACGGTGTCCCTTGATGTGTTGTTCATTTCTGTTCTGAAGTTATTGTACGTACTGCCATAGTTCATTTAACAACCTCCTATCAAAACCTTTAAGCTGCCAGGCTGAAAACGAAATGATTACTGGAATGTATCAAACTGAGCTGTGAGCTGAAAAATAACTTTTAGTACTGGAAAATATCATCTGAAACTTTTCTTCTGAGAAGTACTCCAGTGGCAGGAAACAAAGATTAAGCAGGATAGCGGGAAACGACCATGCATTCATTAAACATCTGAATGATTTTCATGGCTTGACCTTGATGCACTCCATTTCAGAAACTGAGGGATGAATGGGCCCAGGGGTTAACTATTGAGAATTTGGAAAGGCAAGTCATTTTAATGAATGAGTGAACAAGTGAGTGAGCTGATCAGGGAATAAGTGGGTGAGTGAAATAAGCACAGACACTGACTGGTCCTATGATACAACTGTGAACAGGGGAGTGAGGGGGGAGAGGAGGGAGGAGTGATAAGGAGTGCAAGCAGCAGAGATCATAATTCATTTTTCACGGCCTGAGGGTCAAGAAAAGCCAAAGAGTTTCACACATGCATCGGAAAAATTAAACAAACTCGATATGGCAAGGAAGAGGGTCAAGTGAAATTAAATAAAGACAATAAAAGAAGGAAGAAGAATCTGGGTGTGACCCCGGATTACCGCCCTTCATCACTGATGAGATGGTGCAGGTGCTCATCCTTGCTGGTGCCCCGGCGTCAGCCATCAGACCTCTGGAGCTTGTTCAGAAAGCTGCAGCTCGCCTGGTGTTCAACCGATCCAAGTTCTCCCACACAACCTCCGTTCTCTACACTGGCTCGCATCTAGTTTAAGACTCTGGTGCTAGTCTATAGGGCAGTGAAAGGAACAACTCCTTCCTCCCTCCAAGCCATGGTCAAGCCCTACACCCCCATCCGATCATTTTGCTCTGCTGCCTCACACCTCTCAAGTCCATATGCAACTCACAGCCAAACGATCCATCAAAATATAGTTCACTGGCATATATTATTTACAGCCTTCCTCCGATTTATGTGGGGAAATTGGGCAGAATAGATAAAGGAAACCACCAGACCAACCATCGCTGTTTAACAAATAAATATGAATGATGATGCTATGTACAAACTCAATATTTCTTCCATGGCTGATTGAATTTATGGATGATGAGATAGCAAGAACTTTATGGGATTGTTTAGCAGAGCACATACAGTATCATGCCGAGAGAGAGAGAGAGAGAGAGAGAGAGAGAGAGAGAGAGAGAGAGAGAGAGAGAGAGAGAGAGATACTATATTGTATTTGTGCTGTGGTGCATATAAACTTGCATGAATTAGTTGTTCGGGAGTACAGTACATTTGTTTGTGATTGTTCATGCTAGTGGCAGACATTTTCCGATACCGTACTGGTTGTTTACACCAGCCCAAGGTCATTGTTATCGCTGAGTTGAGTTGTAAAACTCAATTAGTCATTAATTATGTTTGTTTCAGTCGGCTGAGCAGATAAGCCAGGGCCTGTTTCTGTGGGATTTGACTCAAACTCATACTCAAACTCATCAAACCTCCTGACTGAAGCTTTACCTCTGGGACGGTCCAGAGTTGATGTGAAAGCACATCTCTGTGGTGCACAAAATGGCTGTGAGCATCAGTGAAATGTGTCCTATAGCCAATGATGGGTAGGTGAATACATTTCATCATTAGAAAAAAAAAGTTAAAAAATGGTACCTTGAATGCGATTCCTAAAATGGAAAAAACGGGTTTGATCCCATTTCATTTTAAAAGGATCCTGAAGGTGTTTAAGTGTCTCTGTGCACATCAGTACAGGTGACCAGAGCAGAGATACAGTATGTTACAGAAACCCTCAAAATTTGTCAACTTGTACCATAGTGATTCTGCTTCCACTCAGCCCACCCTGCATCCATCTACAGTACCACATAGATCATGTGGAGGCAGATTTATTTGTTTGTTTAGCTTCAAAGGAAGAGGATAACCAGCTTTGTTCCTTTATTTCAGGATCTGCCTGGCCACATTAACTGGTTGTATTGGAGCCTGTAGGCTTACATCCATACTACAGATAACGACTATGGCTTCAGGGTACAGAACCAAAATGAAAACTGCCACTACTGATCAACACTGAATGCCATCTGCATGCAAATTAAACTGGAGAACCACTTGCATGTGACACAAGCAGTAAAGCAAATAAGGAAAAGAGGGAGGAGGAGCAAGCATCTGAATAAGGGGTGAAATCAGTCATAGCTGGAGGTCATTCTTAAGATACCAGATCTTTTTATGTCAGTCTGAGTGTAAAGTGTAATGAAAAACAAACATACAATACATAAAAGATGAAAGCAGCAAGTGTTAGGTCTTGTTAAGAGCATAGCTTACCACCTACAGTAGCAGTAGTAAAAGAGCTGTACAGTAGAACATTTTCAGCTTGATATATTATCCTATATGACCTCATCCACGGTCATTGATGACAACAATGTGTCTGTGCAAGACAAAATACTGGTGGCTGGTCATTGCATGAAAGAAATTGATAAAACTGATAATATACAATTTCTTCACAGTAAATTATAAATCTGCTTTAGTTACATTCATGACCATTATGCAATTATGAAAATGTAGCTTTTACATCTCCAATTTAAACACTTGGATACATCATATTTGCACACATGCATAGCATACATGTATTCTTCAAGTTCTGAGATCTATTAGTGTCACTAATTGGCATCCCATATCAATTTGAAGTCATATGGATCACTGAGTTACCTTGCTTCACCTTGACAACATTATGAGAAGTACACCTGCATGTGTTCTATTCTAATCCTGGTGGACCAGTACTGGGAGGAAGAAGGATGGTTGATTGGTCATAGTCCAATATTCTCTCTTATTCTTTTGATGCCTTTCTTCTTTTTCCTGGCTTTGACACAGAGAGCCCTGACCCACATACTCAGAGAGTTGTTTTCAAGGTGGAGATACATTAAATGAGAATCTGGCCAATTTCATACAGATTTTTGTATTGTCTAGTATGTTGCTAGCTTTATGCAAAAAAATAAGACCAAAGGAGAAAGAGAGGGAGGCTATATATAGCTATAGAAAGTGTCTTCTATTCTTTATTTGTGCTTGTAGCAGAGCTCGCTACACCCGGGGCCGCGACACACAGAGACCAAGGCAGGAGAGGAGAGTCAATGGGCCAGCAGGCCACTTTATTTACTTGTACGTACAGTACAATAAAATAACTTGGCCCGGTCTTGATGGCCGCTTTTCAGCGCCGTCATGCTCGGCAGGCGCACTGCACGGCAGGTCAGCCACAGAGCACAAAAGCTGACCAGTCTGCCAAGCTTCCAGATGCTTTTCAGCTTCAACCCCGACTGGCAATCTCTTCCATGTCTGCCCACGGCTGCATCCTCTGGGAACAGGGTGGTCGCACTCGCATTCTCCGCTCCATAGTCCAACTCGAATCTACCGTCTCCTGTAGGACTCTTGCACTCTAACTCAATCATTCAGACTCAGGCCGCACCTCACACGGGACCGGCTGCAATCAGCCTTAATTGGCCGCAGACGGTGCTGGATACAGGGAGTCAGGGAGAGTCATCTCTCTCCTGTATCCATCCTATGCCTCACCCCCCCACTCTGCCACAGTGCTTTGCTTGGGGTTCAGGATCTCTGCAGTAATGGCTGGGGTCTCATTTATAAACATCACTTACGCCAATAACGGCACCTGAAAGATGCGTAAGCCACCTTCCACGCTCAGTCAGTGATCTACAAAGAAAAATACGTTGCTTTTCTTTACGCAAACTTTCTAGGTCCCGTAAGTGGAAAACGAGATAGCGGGGAAACAGCGAGCAGATGGCGAGGTGGTGAACTGCATCCAGATTACACTAAGATTCCCCCACACAACCACTAACACACGAAACCCAGCGTGAATCACACCATGTTACGATGAAGTTCATGTGAAAACAGGGGAAAAGTGTGCTCAACTCGGGCAAATAGTAGGATGGTGCCTGGCACGAAAGTCTCAATGAAAGAAGGGATTGTCGGCACTCGCTTCTCAGACAGAGTCTTGATTTTTATTTATGTAACTGGGGTGTAATTCCCATGATGCGATGGCGCGCTGGCTACTTGGCCAGGGGGACGTCCCTTTGGCTGACTGGTTTGCGTGTCCGTCTGTGGTCTGGGTGACCCGTGTTTAATTCCCGTCATGGGGGGCCTCCGCTTCGCTACATTTAATTGTGCTTTCGCTACATTCATTGTGCTAAATAAAAATCAAGACTCTGTCTGAGACACGAGTGCTGACAATCCCTTCTTACCATGAAGTTCATAGCATGAACAGTCAAACTAGCAGTGCCATCTGGACATGCAGTGAGCCATGACTGTCCTATAAGCCCCCGTATACATGAAAGGATATCGGCAAAGCCAACATCAATTCTAATTCACAGGGCGCACTATGTCATGCGCCCCACGGACACGCGTGCGGTTGATTGACACGATCGTTCTCAGATTCCATCGCTCACATGACTAATTTAAATATGCTAATGATCATTTGCATAGACCATATATGATTGACTTCGGGCGTGGTACACGTGCGCACCTCTCCTAGTTGTGATCTATAAAGGGAAACCCACTACACTTGAGCGTAAGTGGAGTTCTATATATCTGATTTTTGCCATTTTCGGCTTTTGAGCGTAAGTGAACTTTTAGTAGGGTTTCTACGCACAGTTTTATAAATGAGACCCCTGGTCTGCCAAGTACTGTATCCTGTGTATATCATCTCAATAACAGTTCTCCTGGCATTCAAGCCACAATTTTCCGGCTATGAAAATACTTATGAACATTTATGAAATCCTTGTTACATACTGCTTTGGAAAACAGGCGAACAGTGGAGACAAGACTCAACTGTGGCACAGTCAGTATTCACCAGCATTGGCAATTTTGTGAGGCTAAATTACAACAGGGAGAAGAAACACTTAAAATGCTGTACACCAGTCTGTCATATAATTCCCTTTTTCATTACCATCTTTCTGCCTTTGATCATATTCAAATGGTTTCTTCTTTGTTGCCTCACAGGGTATATGAAATATGGAGTAAGTGATGGTGAAATACAGAAATCAATATCGGGAGCACATATGCAGCAAACAGGATCTCTTATATTGCGTTGTCTGAGGGTGACTGCTGTGCAGTGCGCTCCTTGTGCACTGTAGGTAGAAGCTGCTCTTTAATTCATGTTGTGTACAGAGAAGTGGCCAATAATCAACCTTGACATTTAAATAATTTGCATATGTCCAACCTTTTCCCAAGCCAATTTCAGCCCTACGTCAATGTGACTGTGTCAACTCTGCACTTCGATCAGATTGTAGACACACTATTAGTGAAAGGGGCCTTTAAGTATAGCCGATATGGATGTAATTGTGCGTGCAGATGTGTGTCACGCTGATGCACAAGTGTACAGCACACATGACTAAGTTGGATTCCTCTTCACCAGCCTTAAAGGCACATATCAATGACAAACCCAAAAGTCAGGAAAGTAAAGCTTCTCCATAGAAGATTTTCAGTTAAAATCAAACTTTTCCTGTTTTGATCGATACATTAAAAAAGATCCCAACCGCACATCCTATACTGACCATCATCGATTAAGGCAAGAATCTCCCTGACCACTCAATGCATCGATATCAAGAAGTCATCTCATGCACCTGAACAAAAGGTGAGTTTAGCACTCCATCACCTGCACCACTCCATCACCTGTTCAACTTGTCAGTTTAGCATCAGTTTGAAAAATAATCTTACAGTATATTACTGTCATTTCACATCATGATAGGATTATTCATTGTTAATTTATGTTGTCATTACATCTTTATCCTCAAGTTTATTACCTCCGCCCAAGGACGAAGTCCGGGGGCGAGAGGTAATGTTTTAGGTCCCGTCCGTTCGTCCGTACGTCCGTTCGTTCGTTTGTCCATGTACAACATTACGCAAAAACTACCAGATCTATTTTCATGAAACTTGGTGGAAGGGTGTAGTATTGGACGTCGACGACCGTGTGAAATTTTGGGGCTGACCCGAATCATGGGGCACCGCGTAGGCGCCATGTACACAGGAAGTGAGGTCTAGTTGCTTAACGCATCATCCATTTGACATTCTACTTAATATGTATGTTCCCTGAGAGCCAATGGGCACAATTTGACATGGCCGCCACTCAAGGTCAATGCAACGCCACGTAAACAGGAAGTAAGGTCTAATTGCTTAATGCATCATCTCTTTGACATTCTACTTAATATGCATGTTCCCTAAGGGTCAATAAGCACAATTTAACATGGCCGCCACCCAATGTCAACGCAACGCCACGTGAACAGGAAGTGAGGTCTAATAGCTTAACGCAGCATCCGATTTTCATGATATCTGCTGGATTGGTTTAGCTTGGCCCACGGAAGAGCTGTTACATTTTGGAGTGGATCTAAATCTGAATCACTTAAACAGGCGACATGCATCCTTGGCGGAGGTCTGCGCTCTCCGAGCGCACATTTTTGCTAATCGCATCATCCAATTTTCATGAAACTTGGTGGAAGGGTGTAGTATCGGTCACCGACGACCCTATGAAATTTTGGGGCAGATCTGAATAACAGGGTGCCGCATAGGGCGCCACGTAAACAGGACGTGAGGTCTAATTGCTTAACGCATCATCCATTTGACATTCTACTTAATATGTATTCCGATTCAGATTCAGATTCATTTATTAATGGCTACATAACCAGTGGTCGGTAGAATTTGCTGTCGGTGCAGCATGTACAGTAGCTCAGAATCACTGTGTCGGCAGGACAAGGTGCAGCTTGGCCCACGGAAGAGCTATTACATTTTGGAGTGGATCTGAATCACAGGTCGCCGCATAAACACGCGACGTGCATCCTGGGCGGTGGTCATCCCGAGCGCACCTTTCTAGTTTTTGCATGAGTTGCTGGATCAAGCTGTACCCTGATGGATTGCTATCCATCCATTCACCAGGTGCTGTACTGTTACTACTGTCCACATTAAGGTGAGTACAAATACTTCCTACTGAAGACTGAGCAGAAAGAAGGGGCACAAGGGTAGAGAGAGAATCACAAAAGTCCATGCATGCCTTTGTTTTTTTCTTGTGAAAGACATTCAAACTCCTCAGATGTGTATGATGACTATGATTTTGATTTAGGATATTGCAACTCTCTGTTTTCATGTTCAATTTAAGTCTTTAAGAGAATCATGTAATACTGTACATGTAAAGTATTTTGTAAAGTACAAAAGTATTGTAATGTAGACTTCACTGGTTAATAATATTGGTGAAATCAATGGATATAGAAACAAGCCATGGCCTGATATCGATAACAATGTAGTCTTTCTGATGATTGATATTATTGTGATCGATAATTGATCAAGATCAATCAATCAATCAATCAAATTTTATTTGTATAGCCCTTAATCACCATTACAGTCTCAAAGGGCTTCACAATGCCCAATGTTTGACACAACACCCCCCAACCTTAGACCCTCAGCAAAGGACAAGGAAAAACTCCCACAAAACAAAGTGGAAGAAACCTTGGGAGGGACGACTAAGCGAGGGATCCCCCTACCAGGACGGCTGGGCGGGCAATAGATGCCAAGTTTGGGCAGCAGTATACAGAGAGATCAAACAGGATTATGTGCATGGTGATTGGCTGATGTTTTGCCCCCACCCAATTCCTTTCTATCTAATGTATTCCACTTACACACTACATTGGCTGAGGGCATATTTCTGCATTCACACTGACATGCATGAATGAGCACAATTCACTGCATTTATGAAATACAATTCTTTAAGGCTCTCCTATCATTCATTTCCTTGTCTTGGTGTGCAAAAGCAGAACAAAGGCTGATGGATTTTGTTTCTCTTTTGAGTAATGGTCCTACTAAATATGTTGAATTGTGAATTTCATCCTGCTGCTGTCAGACTTTACAACCAACACTGCTCCCAGTAGACCATACACACACCAAAACTGACAAACTCACCTATGTGCAATATCAATATATACTACTGTACACTGTCTTGTTTGAGCCTGTTGCTTATTTATTATTAGTTTATTTAGTATCTCTTTAAAAAAAATTATATCTTGCATTATTGATGCTTCTTGCTATTGTGCTATCCCCTTTGCTGCTGTAACACTGCAAATTTCCCCACTGTGGGATTAATAAAGGATTATCTTATCTTATGCACAGGCTGTGGAGGATGGTTGACACCAGTGTGTCTTTGCTGGTGGCAACGGACGTATAGCACTCGCTAGAAAAGATTAGCTGTGACATTTTGCTTCCACTTGCACTTCAAAGCCAAACTCCTGCCCCAGTCCCAGCCCCACCCTGCAGATCTCCTGAGAGCACCCTCCACATCCAGATACAGTATCCATGTTATATATTGTGTCATTATCCCTCTGGCCCTCAATTGTAATATTTCTCTCTTGCTCTCTCCTTTGGCGTTTATCTCCTCTGTTCTTCTCATTCTCCTCTACTGTATATGTAGCATGACATTTAAAATGAATAAGGGTTCCGCTAAGAATTGCACAGAACAGTGGTTTAATGGATGTACCAAGAAAGATTGTCAAGACAGCATGACAGTTCATGTTCAAGCGACTCTATAGTCACTAGTAAGGTGGGTTGAAAAAATCTTGGGATCAAACAGAGAATTATATAGAGTATTACTGACAATGACTGACTGAGAAAATAAAATCCTTTGAAAAGCATTTTGCATGTGGGTAAAAGAAAGCATTTTGTGTGGAAAGAAATCAGAAAAACATGTAAGTGTGAGACAGAGAGACAGAGAGAGAGAGAGAGAGAGAGAGAGAGAACTGTTTCTGTTATGTGTGTGTGTGTGTGTGTGTGTGCGTGTGTGTGCGTGTGTGTGAGAGAGAGAGAGAGGGTGGGGAGATATGGTGTGGAAAGTACGTCTGTAGGCACAAGACAGATTTTACTAGAGCGTCAACGCAGAGAGGCAGAGAAGGGTCTACTGTAGGGGAGAGTGGTGGCTGCAGGCTGAAAGAGGAGAGAAAAACAGACAAAGAAAAGCACCAATGAACAGCAGGTAGAGAGTGAGAAAGAGTGGCAGCAGGAGGGTCAACAGGAGAGAAGAGAGAGAGAAAGATTCTGAGAGACAGAGGGGGAGAGCAGAGAGAGGCAGCAGATCAGCACAGGGCAGCTGTACCTTCTACTGCGAGCAGAGCCTCTCAACTCAGTGACTGTGTGAGGGACAGACTGCACCGTGTGTACTGCACAATAGGTTTCCTGTAGCTACAGTACTAAGAAGTCTGCAGCATGCACCGTGCCCTGGTCCACCGCTGTGGCTATGGTACTGCCACCCACTGGTGAAGAGATGCCCAGCTACACTCTGGATTTCACCCAAAACAAACGATCCCCAGCCATCTCTGGAATACGCTCCCAGTAAGGTAGGCAAGAGCATCTTTATGTGTTTGATTATACAATTGACAGAGTTTTAGTGGAAATCATGTCCTTTCTTCTTAGATAGTGATAGAGATGAAAAATAATTCTAACTATGAATAATTAAATGTACCCTGAAAGGTAAGCGAGAAAAGAATAAGTGATTCTCACTTTTCTAGCCTAATTTTCTTTTCTTCTCACATTGTGATCTCAATATATTGACTTACGAACAGCTATAATACATTATCTGTTAACCTAGTTAGCTTGTTTCACCCATTGGTAAGTTTAAATATTGAGTTTAAGTGTAAATATTAAGATAGCAAAAATAGGAATAATAGATAGGAAAAATAAATTGGTAGAACTCAGAAAAATTGATTTGAGACCAAAAAAAGGCAAAATAAAATAAAATTTGAGAAACAATGAGAGAACAAACTTGGGCAGAAGTTAGAAAACAGAACCATTTGTGCACTCGTTTAAGTCCATGCGTGCGCACAAGATATAATTTGTGCGCACAAAATAATTTTTCCCGCAATTAAAACGACACATCAGTATTAAAAAAAACAGCCATTGATCTCAACCAACTGTGACTCAGAGCCTTTGTTTTCTTGCATTTTGCTTTTGCTTTTTATTTAAGTTTTTGTTAGGCTGTTGATTCATATAGTAATGGATCGAGAATCATTGATTATGTTTTATTTTGGTTTGGGTATGAGTTATCGGGACATACACTTACTGTATTAAATCAGGAGCACAATATCACTATTTCGAGGGCATGTTTTGGCAATTTGTGCGTAAAGAGGAAATCAAGGGAACAAATTGTATCTCATGCTCACGAATAAACCAAAACGTGTACTCGTTTTAACCAAATCGAGGGAACGAATTGTATATGGTGCGCATGTTTTAGTAAAACGTGGGTTTGATATAACTTTCTCCTCTCCCGGGCTCCGTACTTTCATACTAATGGGCAGTGCAAACTGCAAAGTGTCCAAGGGAAAGTTTAATTAAAGATGGCTACCAAGCTATTTGGTCAATTTTAAAAAAAAATCACGGTACTGAACGTTTACTTTGTTCCAGTCACACAGAGGCTCTAGTTTCAAAGTTTATTATGTCTTATCTGACTTGTTCTGGTTGTATAAACATGCTGGCTGACATGCACAGCCTTTCATGTGTTGACTCTCTCCCTCAAACTGCCCCTCCAGCTCTTGTGATTGCACATAACATTAGAACCTTTCTTTGCGTCTTACTGAGGACAGTACTGCAGCACTGATAAGCAGTTGACTGAACATGTTCACATGGCTTTAATAGACTTCAGGCTATGCAGTAGGGTAGTTATGAGTCCTCATTAATGTGTGGGCTACAAGATTGATGGAGTACATGCGGTATGGTTAACCAGGTCAAAGCTAGATAACTGTATGTGGCAAGTTACGCAGAGTTACGCGGTTTGTGCTCGTAAATTAACGTGCTTCTAAATAGATCACAGCGGAAAAATTAGGCTCTCATAAACACACAAATGGATAGGGATAATCAAATGTCTCTGTGGCTTTCCCAAATTTAGACCTTGTCACACCCCCTGAAATTTGAACCACTCTCCTTCATTGCCCCTCTCTGCTTCACATTCAGGCACACTGTATCTGTGTCTGACTGGATTTCCCTCTGCATGTAAGTTATTATGAGCCCTCTGGTGCCCACAGTGCCCAAAGTAACACCAACAGATTCGTTTAAAGCATATGTCCTATGCATAAAATGGAGTTTAATCATGAAGCTAATAAACAATAACATTTAGCAGGTGATTTAAAATGATGACTACATTTAGTTGTTAGGATGTGTATTTAATTTTAGAAACCCTCTGAATGAATTAGTCAGCTGAAATGATACCTGAATTTGTTGGATGGATTATTATAATCTTTTGGTTCTGCGTGGTTTCATGTTGATATCTTGACAACATTAAGCTCCATTGATAGTTTTATGTACAAAGCATTGATTCAAGTTTGATAACTGTGCAGCCATTTTTGTTTTCATTTCACCTCAAGGAGCTATTATTATCATTGTTATTGTTAGTACTGGTAATTTTTTTCTGTATTCATGTGTGTATGTGTGGTGCATGAATGATGGAATGATCATTGCATTTATATAGTGCTTTTCTAGATACTCAAAGTGCTTTCAGGTGGAAATTGCCTCCTTCACCACCACTATGTAGCACCCAACCTTGGCCTACGCGTTCTCAATGGCTGCCGTACACTGTGTGGCACCAGGCGCACAACACACTACACAATGGCTGAAAGGCTCGGGAGACAAGTATTGATACCAGCCAACTAATGGGAAGGATGTTTAGGTGGCCTAGATGTCAGAGACCTGATTGAAAATTCTGCCAGGAATGTCGGGGAACCTACTCTCTGTGATAAACACCCTGGGTTCTTTAATGACCGAATTCAGTGGGGACCTCGGTTTAACGTCTCATCCAAAGGACGGTACTCACAACTGTACGGTGTCCCTATCATCGTGACAGGCTTCTGCATGCGTGGTAATATGTTATATGACTTGGTATATGTCATGTGACTTTATGTGGAGGTGTTACTGCCCACTTAGTACATCCAGTACTATAGGACTGTGTAACAGTATGGAGGAGTGACGCTAGGCAGGAGCATCCATATCAATTATGGGAAGGAGGGAAATGGGTGGGAGGCTGAGTTCCCTATTAGTCATGTTTATGGAGGAACTGAAGGAGAATTCCCTTCCCATTGAGCCAGGAAGGTGATGTGTTAGAATGTTGAACGCAGAAAGGATTGTTGGTTTGAGGCTGTTCCAAATATGTAGAAAATGTTGAATATGTAGCTTTGTCGTGCTCTGTTCAGCCCTGTTTTTCTCCCTTGCTTCTCTGGGTAATGATTTTCATCCCCTTCTCTCTTCACCTTGTCCAACGTCTACCCTTCCCTTCTCACTGTTCTCTCCACCTGTCTGCCTGTTGTCATATGTACGGATGAGGTGACTTACAGTAGTGAAGGGTCACAATATATCAGAGGGTCATAACATATCATATAAACTAATGGATTTAATTAGTATAATGTAACTCTGAAACATAGCATTAGTCAAGGGGGCATCGTCAATGGTATGAGCATGCACACACTCACACACACATACACACACACACACACACACTCAAAATGCCTTGCCCCCCCTCCCCTAAGATACAGTAAACACAGTCAAACACCTCATTCTCAGCTTGATACCCAGACATGAATGGGAAGCGATCATTGATGTGTGGGTGTGCATAATGAAAAATATGTGGTTATGATATATATAACGCTTTATTTCAGACTCAAAGGGAGGTCCATAGAAACAGTACAAAAACAGACAATACATAAATACATATATATAAAAAAGGCTAATGCCTTAATACAGTATTACAGTGCATAGGTAAAAAGGCTCATGTGCCAGTGTCTCCACATACTTGATTTGTATCTTGTGTGGCTTTTCTTAGGGTTCGTTAGAGCCACAATGATGGAGTTCATACACTTATCTAGACGACACATAAATCTGTACATAAGATTTCGTAAAAGTGCTTTGAAAGTAGGCAGCCTTAAATTCACAAACAGTTGGCTGGCACTGTGCCATCTAGGTATGCGTAGAAGCAGCCGCAGAGCATCATTGTATGCTACATTGAGTCTATGCATATACTTTGCATGGTAACTGCCCCACAGTTGAGCAGTGTACAGTGGAGTGCAATATGCTCTGAACAGCGAGGCTTTGACATCTGG